>JAXQQM020081597.1:0-194876 GCA_034641835.2 Pinus albicaulis
GTAAAATTTTCATCTCTGTGGAACAACTTGATGACTTGTCTCAATTTAATTTTGATAGTGAGGGTGATACATCCATTACCGAGCATCCATCTATTTTTCTTAAGTTATGTGAATACTATGAAAGAAATGTAAATATGTGGCTTATATTCTTTTCTTCCTCACACTTGAAGGTCGACTTAACTAATGGTGTCATACCCTACCAACCTCTTCCATTCATTATTTTGAACACTTCATCAAGGAGCTTCATTTAGCATTTGATATGTATGATTAATAAGATGTTATTGAAAGAATTAATACTCTAAGAATGAAGCCTAATGAATAAATTGAGGAGTTCTCTGATAGTTTCCTTCAACTCTATTATTAATTTCCTAAAGAATGGGATTTCTTCAAACAAAAGTTTGAATGTTTGGTGCAGATGCACCGCCGATGCAGATGCGCTTTTGATGGGCAACCGTTGAAGGATCTGGGCAAAGTTATCCATCGTCACGTTTATTTGTTTCTCAAGGGCCCCCCTTAAGCAATATTTATTTAGGATCTCTCACTCCCACTTCTTTCTTTTCGTTCGCCATGGGAGGCCATCGGGGTTTGCGAGGCTAATATTGCAAGGGTTCAACCAGATCGAGCCTTAACTGCTTGTACCCTGACCTCATTGGGGACATGCAAATAAAAACAAAGAAAGAGCAGACCGCTCTGATGCCATTGGTCCAGATTTATGCAGGAACACAATAGAATACACATATAAACATAAATACAAAGATGGAGTAGCAATAACAATTCATTTCATTAATATCAAAGAACTAAAATATGTCTACAAACATAATGGAAATAAACTAGCTAGCGTGTTGGTAGCTTATTTATGAGAAGAGATGTGGTAGCTATAGGCCTCTGAACTGTGTTATAATGAGGCTTGAAGGCCTATTTATTCTTGAGAAACAATTGAAAACCTAAACATCCAAAAACCTAACCCTAGGAGATGAAACGCTAAAACTATGGGCCCCTTTTGGGTAAATTAGTACATCAAATTCCCGGGGACGTAACTTTGACATACAATCTTAGTTTTACACGCACAATACCTCGTTAAAAATATCTATCCATGGACTACAACTTTTGGGTGAGAAACATCAATCAAATACCCATGTTGCTCCTGGTTTTCCCAAGAAACGTTTTTTAGAGCCTGAAAATGGCTCCAGAAGTTCAGGGCCCGAAAAGCTGTTAAAAATATTAAATTGTGCTACAATTAAGGAAACTGATAAACTAAAAGAAACAATGGTGGAGGTCTAAGTGGAATAAGCAAGTGACCACCAATATCCACTTGGATCACTCCTCCCCGCTTAGGAAGAAATGGTCCCCATTGCGTTGAGTTCCTCCATGAGATGAGGAAACTTCTCCTAAACTTGGTCCTTGGTGAGCCACTTGCCTTGGTGAAGGAGTTGGCCTGATTTGACAACTCGATATAATTGGATCATTTGTTGTCGGGTGTTCTTGATCTTTGTATCCATGATTTGATCAGTGGTGGCTTGTTCCATGAAGTGTGGGTTTAACTCTGTTGGTGTGATTTGTTTTTCCATGTTGGATGTGTCTAGTAGAGGTGGAAAGTAGGGCCGTAGGCAGTTCACATTGAACACTAGGTGAATACCAAGGAAAGGTGGAATACTGAGCTCGAAGGCATTGTCCCATACAACCTTGGTGATGGTGTATGGCCCATATTGATCATGTCATTGCTTGTAGTTAGCATTGGCTCTGTCCAATATGTTATGAACTTGTTGGCGGATGTGTTGAATGCATTCAATAAATATGGTTTCTTTATTAGCCTCAGATAGTACATGTGTGGATCATGTCTGTGTGGTTGCATGAGGTATGGAAACATCAGGAAGCGGCGTGCCTGGGGTCATATCAATGGAGTGCTTGACTTGATAATGTAGAGGAACCTCTGTGGGTGAGGATAAAATGTCATTGTATTCCTCCACGTATTTGTCCATCTGCTGCAACTACGCAGGGGAGCCCTGTTTGGAGGCTGCAACCACAATATTTTTCTTGCCCTGTGGGAAAATCATAATGAAAACAAATTTCCTCATTTGGGGAATAACCGTGTTGCATATCTTTGCAGTACTCAAAGAGATAGAGGAATGCGATACTACCTCTGGTATCCTGTACAACTTATTTTCCAAAGTAATAATAACATAATGAGGCCTAGAATCATACACAACATGTCGCTTCCACAAGCATGATTGGCCTAATAATATATCAGACTTGTCCAGAGGAGAAACATCACACAATACCTCATCTGTGAAGGGCTTGATGTTGTATGGAATGCGGCACTTCTAGCGGATGCGGGTATCTCTTCCTTGGTGAAGCCACCCGATGGTATATGGTTGCGGGCGTGTTATGGTCTGTAGGCCGAGCCACTTCATGAAATCTGCTGAAATGAGTTTATTTTGGCTTCTGATATTGACAAGGAATTACAATGGAGAACCCTTCACCCACATTAAGGAATGGAAGAGGCGCTCCCCCTCCTCTCGATCTTTGGGTTCCTCCTTCTGGATCTTGGTGGTGGCAACGGTGGCACTGGGTTTTGCATCAATTATTTTATTCCATTTTTCATTCCCCTTATCCGGTTCTAACTCATAATCAGAACATGCATCTTATTCGGATGCCTTCAATTTGGCCACCAACAACTATTTGGTCCGACACTCGCTTGTGTTTTGAGTAGAGTTGTTATGAAATTTACACCACTCCCCCATGTCCTTCTTTGGCTTTGTGGTGTTGTTTCAAGTCGCCCCGCTTTAGCTTTGCCCATTGTTCTATAGTTCGGGGGCACCTTTCCCTGGCTTCAGATTTTTGGATCCAAAGTATCGCTTATTCTGCTTAAATTTCTAGTCGATCTTGGCGGCATATCGATATGCCGTATCAAGCGAGGTAATGTCGAGGAACTCCATTTCCACCTGAATGTATTTGTGAAAACAACTACGGTACTTGAGCACCAAATGTTTCTCTGAATATTTAATACCCAACTTTTTGCGTAGGGTATGGAACAAATTCTTCAACTCATGCACATCTTGATCCCTTTGTTGCTGCAGCGTGGTCCATTGGATTTACTTGTCCTCAGAGCTCCCCATGGGATAATATTGTTCCTTGATTCCATCTAAGAATGAATCCCAAGTGGGTGTGGTCGTGAATAGAGAGGGTTCCCTCTCGTCCTTTTTCTCATAGTAGGTTTCCCACCAGTATTTGATATGGGTGGCAGCTTTGCGGAGTGAAAAAGTAATATTTTCTCGATCGAAGAAATCATGGACTTAGAAATACTCTTCCAGAAAGTTACACCATATATCTATGACATCTGCATCTATTTGGCCTTCAAATACAGGAATGCCAAAGTTGGCTTGTACCTTGAAAGGATTGGCGCCTCTAGAGTCGTTGTTGGATGAAGATGCATTGTAGATGGGCAGTCGTTGAAGGATCTGGGAAAAGTTATCCATCATCGCGTTCCTTTATTTCTCAAGGGCCTCCTTGAGCAATATTTTGATAGGGATTCATGCTCCCTCATATTTCTTTTCTTTTTCCATGGGAGGCCATCGGAGTTTGCGAGGCTGATCTTGCAAGGGTAAAATCAGATTGAGCCCTAAATCCTTGTACCCTGCCTCGTTGGGGACATGCAAAGAAAAATAGAGAAAGAATAGACCGCTCTGAAACCATTGATCCAGATTTATGCAAGAACGCAATAGAATACATATATAACCATAAATACAAATATGCATCGGAAATAACACTTCATTTCATTAATATCAAATAACTAAAATATTTTTACAGACATAATGGAAATAAAATAGCTAGTGCACTAGTAGCTTATCTCTGAGAAGAGATTTGGCGTCTACAGGCCTCTGAATTGTCTTACAATGAGGCTTGAAGACCTATTTATTATTTAGAAACAATGGAAAACCCTAAACATTCAAAACCTAACCCTAGGAGATGAAACGCCAAAACTATGGGCCATGTTTGGGTAAAATATCGGTACATCAACTTCCCGGGGACGTAACTTTGGCATACGATCTCTGTTTGATGCACAAAATACCTTGTTAGAAAGATCTATCCGAGGAATACAACTTTTGAGCAATAAATATAGCCCTTAGCACCCATTTTTCTCCTGGTTTTCCCAAAAAAAACGTCGTTTAGGGCCTTAAAACGGCTTCGGAAGTTGAGGACTCGAAAAAACTGCTAAAAATAGTAAATTGTGCTACAATTAAGGAAACTGAAAAACTGAAGGAAAAAAATAGTGTGAGTACAAGTAGAATAGGCAGGTGGCCACCAATATCCACCTAGATCATCCCCCCCCCCCCTCCCCTCCCCCCCTTAGGAAGCAATGGTCCCCATTGCGTTGAGTTCCTCCATGAGATGAGGAAACTTCTCCTAAACTTGGTCCTTGGTGAGCCACTTGCCTTGGTGAAGGAGTTGGCCTGCTTTGACAAATCGATATATATGGATCCTTTGTTGTATGGTTTTCTTGATATGTGTATCCATGATCTAATCAGTGGTGGATTTTTCCATACACTCTGGGTTTAACTCTAATGGTGTGAGTTGTTCTGCTATGTTGGATATGTCCAATAGAGTTGGAAAGTAGGCATGAAGGTGGTCCACATTGAACACTGGGTGCAGAACAAGGAATGGTGGAATACTGAGCTCAAAGGCGTTGTCCCCTAAAGCCTTGGTGATGGTTTATGGCGCATATTAGAGCGGGCAAATCTTGCGGTGGGGTCCAAAGAGGCGCTCCTTCTGCAAATGTAGCCACACTTTATCGCCCACCTAGAAGTTTTGTGGCACCCGATGTTGATCATGTCGCTGCTTGTAGTTAGCATTGGCTCTATCTAATATGTTACGAACCTGTTGGTAGATGTGTTGAATGCATTCAATAAATATGTGTGGATTATGTCTGTGTGGTCGAATGAGGTATGGAAACATCCAAAAGCGGCGCGCCTGGGGTCAGATAATGGAGTGCTTGACCTGATAGTCTAGAGGAACCTTTTCAGTTGAGGATAAAATTTCCTTGTATTCCTCCACTTATTTTTCCATCTGCTGCTACCGCGCAGGGGAGACATATTTGGAGGTTGCAGCCAAAATCTTCTTCTTGCCCTGTGGGCAAATCATAATGAAAACAAATTTCCTAGTTTGGGAAATAATCTTACTACATTACTTTGCAGTACTCAAAGAGATAGTGGAAGGTGGTACTACCTCTGGTATCCTGTACAAATTATTTTCCAAAGTAATAATAACATAGCAAGGCCTAGAATCATACACAACATGTCACTTCCACAAGTATGGTTTTCCTAATAATACATCAGACACGTCAAGAGGAGAAACATCACACAATACGTCATCCGTGAAGGGCTTGATGTTGTACAAAAGGCGACACCGTTGGTAGACGCAGAGATATCTTCCTTGGTGAAGCCACCCAATGGTATACAACTTTGGGTGCGTTATGGTTGGTAGGTTGAGCCACTTCAGGACCTTGATTAAAATGAGGTTATTTTGGCTTCCGCTATCGACAAGGAATTGCAGTGGAGAACCCTTCACCCACATTTGGGAATGGAAGAGGCACCCCCCCTCCTCTGGATCTTTGGGTTCCTCTTTCAGGATCTTAGTGGTGGCAATGGAGGAACTTGGTTCTATATCAATGATTTTCTTCCCTTTGTACTTACCCTTGTCCGGTTCTGACTCAGAATCATAACATGCATCTGATTTGGATGCCTTCATTTTGGCCACCAACGATTGTTTGGTCTGACACTCATTTGTGTTGTGAGTGGAGCTGTTATGAATATCACACCACTTCCCCGTGTCCTTATTTGGCTTTGTGGTGATGTTCTGAGTCGGTCCGCTTTATCTTTTTCCCCTTGTTTTGCGGTTCAAGGGCGCCTTTCCCTGGCTTCATATTCGCGGATCGAAAGTCTCGCTTCTACTTAAATTTATGATCGATCTTGGCAGCATATCGATATGCTGTGCCAAGTGAGGTAATGTCGAGGAACTCCATTTCCTCCTAAATTTATTTGTGCAAACAACTACGGTACTTGAGCACCAAATGTTTCTCTGAATCTTTAATACCCAAATTTGTGCGCAGGGTATGGAACAAATTCGCCAGCTTCTGCACATCTTGGTCCCTTTGCTGCCACAACGTGGTCCATTGGATGTACTTGTCTTCATAAATCCCCATAGGGTAATATTGTTCCTTGATGTCTTCTCAGAACGAATTCTGAGTGGGTGCGGACGAGAATAGAGAGGGTTCCCTCTCATCGTTTTTCTCACAGTAGGTTTCCCACCAGTCTTTGACATGGGGGGCGGCTTTGAGGAGTGAAAAATTAATCTTTTCTTAGTCGAATAAATAATGGATGGAGAAATACACTTCCAAAAAATTCAACCATATATTTACATCATCTGCATCTATCTGGCCTTCAAATACAACAATGTTGAAGTTAATTTGTACCTTGAAGGGAGTGTCGCCTCTAGAGCGGTTGTTGGATGTAGATGCGTCGCTGATGGGAAACCATTGAAGGATCTGGGAAAATTTATCCATCATCGTGTTCCTTTGTTTCTCGAGGGCCTCCTCAAGCAATATTTTTTTAGGATCTCCTGCTCTCTCATATTTCTTTTCATTCACCATGGGAGGTCGTTGGAGTTTGTGAGGCTGATCTTGCAAGGGTTCAACCAGATCGAGCCCTAACTCCTTGTACCCTAACCTCGTTGGGGACATGCAAAGAAAAACAGAGGAAGAGCAGACCTCTTTGACATCACTGATCCGAATTTATGCAGGAACGTAATAGAATACACATATAACCATAAATACAAAGATGCAGTGGAAATAACACTTCATTTCATTACTATCAAAGAACTGAAATATGTTAACGGACATAATGGAAATAAAATAGCTAGGGCGTCGATAACTTATCTATGAGAAGGGATGTGGCGGCTACAAGCCTCTGAAATGAGTTACAATGAGGCTTGAATGCCTATTTATTATTGAGAAACAATGGAAAACCCTAAACATCCAAAAACCTAACCGTAGGAGATGAAGCACCAAAACTATGGGCCCTGTTTGGGTAAACTGGTACATCAACTTCCCGGGGAGGTAACTTTGGCATACGATATCCGTTTGATGTGCATAATACCTTGTTAGAAATATATATCCAATGAATACAACTTTTGAGTGAGAAACATAAGTCAAACACCCATGTTGATCTTGTTTTTCCCAAAAAACGTCATTTAGGGCCTTAAAACGGCTCCAGAAGTTCAGAACATGAAAAACTGCTAAAAATAGTAAATTGTGCTACAATTAAGGAAATTGAAAACTGAAAGAAAAAATGATGGTCCATGTGGAATAGGAAGGTGACCACCAATATCCACCTGGATCATTCCTCCCCCCTTAAGAAGAAACGGTCCCCATTGTGTTGAGTTCCTCCATGAGAAGAGGAAATTTCTACTGAACTTGGTCCTTGGTGAGCCACTTGCCTTGGTGAAAAAGTTGGCTTGCTTTGACAACTCTATATAGATGGATCCTTTGTTGTCGGGTGTTATTGATCTGTGTATCTATGATCTGATCACTGGTGGCTTGTTCCATGCACTCTAGGTTTAACTATGTTGGTGTGATTTGTTCTGCCATGTTGGATGTGTCCAGTAGAGGTGGAAAGTAGGGTTGAAGGTGGTCCACATTGAACACTAGGTGTAGACCAAGGATTGGTGGAATATTGAGCTTGAAGGCATTGTCCCCTACAGCCTTGGTGATGGTGTATTCCCCATATCGGAGCAGGCGAATCTTGCCATGGGGTCCAGCGAGGCGCTCCGTCTGCAAATGTAGCCACACTTCGTCATCCACCTGGAAGTTGTGTAGCACCCGATGTTGATAATGTTTATGCTTGTACATAGCATTGGCTCTGTCCAATATGTCATGAACCTGTTGACAAGTGTGCTAAATGCGTTCAATAAATATAGTTTCTATATCAGCCTCAAACAGTACATGTGTGGATTCTGTCTGTGTGGTCGCATGAGGTATGGCAACATCAGGAAGTGTGGTGCCTGGGGTTAGATCAATGGAGTGATTAACCTGATAGTGTAGATGAACCTGTACGTGTGAGGAGAAAATCACCTTGTATTCCTCCACGTCATTGTCTATCAGCTTCTGTCGCGCAGGGGAGCCCTATTTGGAGGCTGCAAACACAATCTTCTTCTTTCCCTGTGGGTGAATCGTAATGAAAAAAAATTCCCTGGTTTGGGAAATAATATTATTGCATTTATTTGTAGTAGTCAAAGAGATAGCAGAAGGCGATACTACCTCTGGTATATTGTACAACTTATTTCCCAAAGTAATAATAATAGAATGAGGCCTAGACTCATACACAACATGTCACTTCTACAAGTATGGCTGGCCTAATAATACATAAAACATGTCAAGAGGAGCAACATCACACAATACCTCATCCATGAAGGGCTTGATGGTATACGGAAGGAGGCACTGCTGGAGGAACCAGAGATCTCTTCCTTGGTGAAACAACATGATGGTATACGACTGAGGGTGTGTTATGGTCGGTAGGCCGAGCCGCTTCACAACCTCTACTGAAATGAGGTTCTTTTGGCTGCCGCTATCGGCAAGGAATTGCAGTGGAGAACCCTTCACCCACATTTGGGAATGGAATAGGCGTTCCCCCTCCTCTGGATCTTCGGGTTCCTCCTTTTGGATCTTGGTGGTGGCAACAATGGCACTGGCTCTGCATCAATGATTTTCTTCCCTTCATGATTCCCCTTGTCTGGTTATGATTCAGAATCAGAACTTGCATCTGATTCAGATGCCTTCAGTTTGACCACCAACGATTATTTGGTTTGAAACTCACTTGTGTTGTGAGTGGAGATGTTATGAAATTCACACCACTTCCTCGTGTCCTTCTTTGGCTTTTTGGTGTTGTTCTAAGTCGCCCCGCTTTGGATTTTCCCCTTGTTCTGCAGTTCGGGGACGCCTGCAATCAAGGTAATGTCGGGGAACTCTATTTCCTCCTGAATTTATTTGTGCAAATAGTTGTGGTACTTGAGCACCAAATGCTTCTCTGAATATTTAATACCCAAATTTGTGTGCAGGGTATGAAACAAATTTGTCAGCTCATGCACATCTTGATCCCTTTGATGCCACAACATGGTCCATTGGATGTACTTGTACTCATAGCTCCCCATGGGGTAATATTGTTCCTTGATGCCGCCTCAGAATGAATTCCAAGTGGGTGCGGTCGAGAACGGAGAGGGTGCCCTCTCGTCCTTTTGCTCATAGTAGGTTTCCCACCAGTCTTTGACATGGGGGTCGGCTTTGAGGAGTGAAAAAGTAATATTTTCTTGATCTGAGATGTTTTGTCTCAAGAAAAATTCCCTTGGTTGTGATAAGGAATTCGTGCTCAAGACATTTTTTAAAATATATGTCACAAAATTAAGATATCAGATGGTCTTTGTTAAACACCTTTGGAAATTAATTATTCATAACCCTCAATGATCTGATATAATGAAAGACTCCACAATTCCACTATTTTCCGATATCAATTGAAATGTAAGGAAGAAACTGGAAGGGAAACTCAAAATGATATGCTGAATAAAATAATCTACTACTTTCCTGGATGCGGGTGTTGTATAATAGCTGGTCGGTGGCTGGTGAGGACAGCAATAGCTATTCGAGCCACTTGCCGTTTTTCGCTTATGGTACCTTGGCCATTAAATACCTGCAGGCGGCCTGCTCTTTACCATATTCCACTCGCTCACCATTAATCTTGTGTGCGTGAGGTCTTCCATGAGAATGGCACGTGCTCCCTCCCTTGCTCTTGCCTTCAATATGCCCACTCTATTTAGCTCAAGCCCTCCTGTTTTCTTCCGCCTCCGCTTGGATTCTCTCTGCAATTCGCATAAGCAGTCGGCTCTGAGCAACCCCAACTATCAGTCTCTGCACTTGATCCTTGAGTTCAATTCTCCTCCGCCTGCTTGTCCTCTGCCTTCGCCCACGCTTTCACCTTCATTTGGGTCTGCACAAGTTCCCTCCTCCCCCTCTCAAGGCTCCACCTTCTCCCATTCCATTTTAGTCATTCGAAAGACAATAATACAGCGCCATCATCGCATACGAAGCTGGTGGGGGGGAAGTGGCTGAGGCGACGGAGGACGCAGCAGCAGTGGTTCGCAGCCACCCCTCTCGGCCAGAAATGAAGCAGATATCCAGCCTTCTAACAACAATGTTGCAAGTTTCATATTTCACAGCAATTTGAATATACCTCGGGTTACTGCAAAAATCACAGTTGCATTCCAAGAGGAGGCATCTTATGAGGCTGATCAAAGCTCCGGGGCGCGAAAGAGGCAAAGGAAGTCCACCATCTTGGACAAGCCTCCCCAGGTTGCTCAGAAGGAAATCGCCCTCCCAGTCAAAAATGGCTCTGAAACTTCTGGTAGTGATAGCTCCACCTCTCCATCCTCAAGCAGCGATGGCTCTGGGGGTGAGGACTCAGCCTTGAAAAGTTCACACTCTCCCTCCTCGTCTGATTTCTCAGCCCAGAAGCCCAAAGAAATGGTTGGCGACTCGGATGAAGGCTACAGCTACCCAATTGTGGAATAAAATCCACCCCACATCTATAGCTAGTCTCATGAAAGGTTCTCTTCTATTTTTTTGGTGTTTCTGGTCTTGGAATCGGTGTATTGTCGAAAATTTAGAATGAATGCTCTATAGCACAGCTAGTTCTAGTTTATTGATGCACGTGCACTTCTGGAACATTAACAGTATGCTGGTTTCCCATGCTTGGGCATCAAATTTTTGGGTCGGTTTCCCGGTCACGGGCGGCCTACATTATGAAGTTCTGATATAGTTTACTTTTTTTTATTTAGCATATCTCCAGCGTTGGCCAGTTTAGCTAGCCTGGAGGTGAATGCTCGCTATGTACACTATGTTTTTATTAATAGTTTAAACCAACTTAGAAAAAAAAAAAAATAATCTACTACTTTAAATCTCACAAGAAAATGTATGGAGATAAGATATTTGGAGTGAAGGAGCGCACATTAAGGACATTTAACTCTTACTTAAAATTTTTAAAAAGAGACCCATAGCTACATTACTTCACCTCATTCACAAAAGAATAAGCATATGATGAAACTGGAAAAATGCATCAACATCAAAAGGTGCAAGAAACTTGTTCTTCTTTCATTAATTTTTGGAAAATTCAATACAAAATTTATGATCATCCAGAGGTCCAAAACTTGGAACCCTCCTCTTTATTTTTCATTACATTAAATACAATGCAAAATATTTGTAACTATTGAAAACTACTTGTAATTGTTCTAACTACCTAAAACTACATAAACTACCTATTACATGGCAATTTAACAACTTCCTTACAATATGGATCTTTTAAAAAGATAACTAAAACTAAAGCTTCAATCTATCTGCTGAATTTAAATTTGACTGGTTGCCACTATATTCTACGGATTTGTTGATGTGTCCTTTTATGACGCTGAGGTGACACCAGGTGGATCAGTCATCCATGTTCTACACTTCTTCCATATCTTGATGCTAGCTTTCGGAGAATTGATCAATTTATGATATTCTAGCTAGAAGGTTGTGATACTGCTGAAAGTAGGGCGTTCTGTGAACAAATTTTTTACCATCCAAAGCAATTGAAAATGCATCTGCAAGAAATTAACAATTGTGGCTCCTTTCAGGATAGTGGTCTTCTCATGGTTATTATCCATTTTACTCTTAGCTAGCACTAACAGTGGCTCATAGGAATCCCATGATAAAAGACTTCCTTTGAGATCCTAGCATGAAGGCAATCCTACTCTAGCCCTTTTGTTGAATATGTTGTCAAACCTGGTTACAAATTGTTTAATCTCTACCAACTTCTTCTCTGCTGACTTCCTGCAAGAATTTTTTACAATCAACTTGTTAATCTCTAGATACATAATGTCTCGTCTTTAATTTCATTTTCTTCCAACTCTTGATCTATTTTAGAATTGATGAAATCAATGAACTTATTTTCCCATAAGGCATTGTTTAGAGTCTTATGTTTATCTTCCATAACCTTTTCCTCTAAGTACCTGAAAATATTATTTTCCTCTGACTCTATTATAAGGGACTCCCAAGATGTTCTCATAGCTTCAATGATCTCATTCCATACAATGTCTTTTGCTTGGATCAGAGTTATATTTCCTTTCAATTTTTACTTTAAACTCTTGCTCTCATTGTTGGTTATCTGACAATCTGATCTGTATTTATTAACTTCTCCTTCTTGAGCCTGCATTATCTTATTATTTGTCTCCAAGTCACTCTGAGTCTTCTTAAGATCCTTTTATGCCATCTTCAGTTTTGTACTCAACTGAGATAATCTTGCTGTTGGGTCATGAGAATCAATTTTAGTTTGCAAGTTAAGGACAGACTCCTTTAACTTGGATATTTCCTCCTCTTTTTGTAACAACTGTTGTAAAATATTTTCTTTCTCATTCTCAACCTATGATACCTCTGCTGCCATTGAGTGTTCTCCAGTGGGAAACTTTAATTTCTTCTTTAGCACATTTATCTCTGACTTAGCATTCTGTAACAATTTTTGTACATCCGACTTATCATTAGGATTCACTCCAATCTTTACAATGATATTTTTCAGTTCTTCGTTCTGAGTTGACAGAGCCTTAGAATTGGCCTTTTCCAATTTTAACTACTTGATCACTTTTCCTAGCATTTGTTCTGCCTTTTGAGCAGCTGCACTGGACTTGGTTAAATAATTAACAATCAATTGCCCTGTCTAGATATGTAAATTAACTTTATTAGGTAAAGGAATTTTCTTCACATCAACAGTCAAATTAAAAATTTTAAAACTACTTGATGACCCTACTATTATTTCAAATGGGTGAGAAAAAGAAATTTTAAACTGGTCCTTTTCTAATTCCATGGCATTAAATAATCTAGTTTGGTCAGGAGTAATCTGATATTCTGCTTGTGCTCCATACTAGATTTCATATTTTGATTCCTCTCTGCAATCTGAGAAAAAACCTGCTTGATTAAAGGGACTTGATCTTGAACATCTCCATGTCTTGTAGGTGAAGATGGTACATTTTTTTCATCTCCTAATTGAAGGAGAAAACCAGGTTGAGTGCTTGGTATTTATTCAGTCAATCTCGCCCTCTTTTCAGCTCTTTTTTTATCATATTCAAAATCAACAGCTACTTCTTTACTTCTTTTGCTCAATTTCTCTGGGATGATGGGGGTCTGTATGCTGGAATTGATAGAATCTAAAAAAAAATTATTAGCCAATTTTTCGATTTTAGGCTTACTATCATGAATGAAAGAAGAGTAGCCATTTTCAACACTTCTATTATAAATCACCTTGTGGGGGTCATAGGCCCATTTCTCACCTAATAATAAGTGCATATCTTCCAACATCCTGCTAACTTCATTAGATGCTTGCCTCATATTTACTACAAATGGACCCACAGACATAAGCAATTTAAACAAATGACCCTTCTTCATTGGAACAAAATGAACTTCATCTACATTTAGACTTTGTCTAATAAATTCCAATGCAAACAAACTCATAGGGACAAAAGTTGGAAATCTATAAGGTTCTATTCCTGCTCCATATAATCTAATCTCTGAATGATCTTCATATACAAACCAATCCCCAAATTTACAAGCATTACTTAATTGGAGACACTCCCAAGATTTGGGCGGGAAACATGGAGGAGGAACACCTTTTAAAACCTTATAATAAACTGGCATAAAAGAGGTATCAAAATCAAATATCCCTCCCTCATCTGGCTCATTTCTTACTATATCAATCTAGAAAACTACTAACTGTATTTTCTTATTTGCATCCCTTATATTCAATCCCAAATGTAAAAATTCCTCTACATTTTGATACAGAAATAGATAAGTGATAAGTGAGGGGAACCTGAAGGACCCGGTGAGGGATAAGCTCATGAGCTGACTATTAACAGCTTCTCGCCAGTAATATGGAATATCCAACACTACTTTAGACTACATCATCATGGAAAACAATCCCAACATTGACCTGTCAACCTGAGAAAAATCTTCTTTTCGAGAATATTTGACAGAAATTGTAACACTGGCCTGACCTCTGCATCAAAAATATCTAATCGGAATTCTTTATCATCTACTGAAAATTTCTCCAAATTTGGCTTCAAGAAGGAGATGACCTAGTTAAACTCTTGTCCTACAACATTATCATAGAATGATACCAATGACTCATCAGTGAACTGAACATAAGACTCAGACTCAGGATAACACAGGGCTTGGAAAATTAACTGGGCTGAAACGTGAAGAACACTTTCACCTAAGCAATTCATCACAAAGCATTTACCGGGATACAGCGCAGACACTAACCAACACACAAATTCGGGAAAAAATTATGTTTTTGGGATGCATGCAGAGAGAACACTAGAATTATCCATAGTCGAATAGATGGGGGATTTTTTTGTAGGTTTTAACCCTATACAGAAATTATCTGCAAGCGAATCTTAAAAACAAAAAATAAACAATAGCGAGAGCATAAAACATAAACAGATTTACACAGATATTTTCCCCTGGATCCCAAATCGGGACAACCAGCTTGATTTTTCATTATATTCCTTTTAGTGTTACAATACATGTATATACATGTCGAAGCATACATAAACCCCAATCCATTAACCTTGGATTAGAACATAACCGTAGTTCCCTTGACCGGATCTACAAAATACCAGTGGCTGAAAACCATCATGCCCCAAAACCATGTGAAAACCCATGCACAAAACCATGGGTGGGTCCGCCCACCGACCCCCCTTGTGACCCCCCCACGCGTGACTAGTCGTGGAAAGAATATAACACATACCCAACATTTTTCTCATTCATAATTTTCTGGTAAAAGGGCAAATGTTCAATGGTGCAGACAGTGTCCCGAATATCTTGCTCAATATCCATGAGAGGGATACGGCTAGAAGAGTCGAACAAGGAAGATTGTTTAGCCATGGAATAATCCAGTGTGGCAGACAATGGTATGTGGAAATAAGAAAATAAAATGACCAGAATGACTTTGTGGATGGATGAGAATTAGAGATTGATAGGAGAAGAAAAGACATGAATCCTTTAAATAGGCAGTGCGGAGTTCAAACATTAATGTTGAATTAATGCTTAAACGGACAAGTAACGGTACATATGACAATGACAGATGAGATGCCACCAACTTGATGCATACGTCATTGCGGGAGCTCTCGAGGGTACGTTGCATTCGTCGGATTGCTACCCCCGCAGTGAATGAGAACCATCGATTCTTGATCTGCTATTAGTCAGCGAGGTCAACTACGGAGGCACCCCTCCTGCTAACCTGCGGGATATTTGTGCCTGCAGGTTCCCACTGATCTTCATCAAATGGAACAGACTTTAATCCCGCCCTCAAACTCGCACGAGTATTATTTGGAACTCTCGGTCCCACCTTCACATGCTTTTAAAATATATTAATTGATCAATATGCGAATTATATAATGACTTTCACACATATGAAGGATTTTCATTTTAACATTTTTTTTTTGAAAATAAAATAAAGGAAAATGAAAATGAGCCGCAACAGGAGAAATCATGGACCGATAAATACCCTTCCAACAAATTCAACCATCTATCTATGACATCTGCATCTATCTGGTATTCAAATACAAGAATGTTGAAGTTGACTTGTACCTTAAAAGAAGTGGCGCATCAAGAGTGGTACTTGGATGCAGATGCGCCGTCGATGGGAAACCGTTGAAGGATCTGGGCAAAATTATTCATCTTCGCATTCCTTTTTTTTTTTAGGGCCTCCTCGAGCAATATTTTGATAATATCTCCCAATCCCTCATCTTTCTTTCCGTTCACCATGGGAGGCCATAAAGTTTTGTGAGGCTGATCTTTCAAGGGTTCAACCAAATCGAGCTCTAACTCCTTGTACCCTAATCTCGTTGAGGACATGCAAATAAAAATAGAGAAAGAGAAGACCGCTCTGATACCACTGATCCAGATCTATGAAGTAACAAAATAGAATGCACATATGACCATAAACATAAAAATGAAGCAGAAATAATAGTTCATTTCATTAATATCAAAGAACTGAAATATGTTTACAAACATAATGGAAGTAAACTAGCTAGGGCGCTAATAGCTTATCTCTGAGAAGAAATGTGGTGGCTACAGGCCTTTGAACTGAGTTACAATGAGGCTTGAAGGCCTACTTATTATTAAGAAACAATGGAAAACCCTAAACATCCAAAAACCTAACCCTAGGAGATGAAGCACCAAAACTATGGACCCCATTTGGGTAAATTGGTACATCAACTTCCTAGGGACGTAACTTTGTCATACAATCTTCGTTTGACGTGCACACTACATTGTTAGAAAGATACATCCGAGGACTAAAATTTTTGAGGGATAAATGTGGTAGGTCCTTAAAACAGCTCCAGAATTTCATGACCCAAAAAACTGCTAAAAATAGTAAATTGTGCTACAATTAAGGAAACTGAAAAACTGAAAGAAACAATGGTGGGGGTCCAAGTGGAATGGGTGGGTGGCTGCCAATATCCACCTAGATCATTCCTCCCCCCTTAGTAAGCAATGGTCCCCATTATTTTGAGATGAGGAAACTTCTGCTGAACTTGGTCCTTGGTGAGCCACTTGCCTTGGTGAAGGAGTTGACCTGCTTTGACAACTCAATATAGTTAGATCCTTCATTGTCAAGTGTTCTTGATCTGTGTATCCATGATCTGATCAGTGGTGGATTTTTCCATGCAGTCTGGGTTTAACTCTATTGGTGTGAGTTGGTCTGAAATGTTGGATGTGTCCAGTAGAGGTGGAAAGTGGGGCCAAAGGCGGTCCACATTGAACATTGGGTGCAGACCAAGGAATGGTTGAATACTGAGGTCAAAGGCATTGCCCCCTACAACCTTGCTGATGGTGTAAGTCCCATATCAGAGAGGGCGAAGCTTGCAGTGGGGTCCAACGAGGCACTCCTTCTACAAATGTATCCACACTTTGGCGCCCACCTGGAAGTTATGTGGCACTCGATGTTGATCATGTTGACTTGTACTTAGCATTGGTTCTTTCTAATATGTCATGAACCTGTTGGCGGATGTGTTGAATGCGTTCAATAAATTTGGCTCTTTATCAACCTTAGATAGAACATGTGTGTATTTTTTCTGTGTGGTCGCATGAGGTATGGCAACATCAGGAAGCGGCGCGCATGGGGTCAAATCAATGGATTGCTTGACCTGAAAGTGTAGAGTAACCTCTGCGGGTGAGGAGAAGATGTCCTTGTATTCATTGACGTCTTTGTACATTTGTTGTTGCCATGCATAGGAGCCCTATTTGGAGGCTGCATGCACAAACTTCTTCTTTCCCTATGGTCAAATCGTAATGAAAACAAATTTCTTGGTTTGGGAAATAATATTACTGCATTGCTTGGTAGTACTCAAAGAGATAGCGGAAGGTAGTACTACCTTTGATATCCTATATAAATTATTTCCCAAAGTAAAAATAACAGAACGAGGCCTAGAATCATACACAACATGTCGCTTCCACAAGTATGGTTGGCCTAATAATACATCAAACATGTCAAGAGGAGCAACATTACACAATACCTCATTTGTGAAGGGCTTGATGATGCACGGAAGGTGGCACTATTAGAGGATGCGGAGATCTAATCCTTGGTGAAGCCACTTGATGGTATACGGTTGCAGGTGTATTATGGTCGGTAGGTCAAGCTGCTTCACGACCTCTGCTGAAATGAGGTTGTTTTGGCTTTTGCTATCGAAAAGGAATTGCAGTGGAGAACCCTTCACCCACATTTGGGAATGGAAGAGGCGGTTTGGGTTTCTCCTTCTGGATCTTGGTGGTGGAAATAGTGTCACTGGATTCTGCATCAATGATTTTCTTCCCTTTGTGATACCCCTTGTTCAGTTTTGACTCAGAATAAGAACATGCATCTGATTCATATGACTTCATTTGTCTTTGTGGTGTTGGTCTAAGTTACCCCAATTTGGATTTTCCCTTTGTTTTGTGGTTTTGAGGCGCCTTTCCCTGGCTTCGGGTTCACGTATCCAAAGTCTTGCTTCTTCTGCTTAAATTTCTGCTCAATATTGGTGGCATATCAATATGTTGTGCGACACGAGTTAATGTCGAGGAACTCCATTTCCTCCCGAGTGTATCTGTGCAAACATCTACGATACTTGAGCACAAAATATTTATCCAAATCTTTAATAACCAACTTGGTGAGTAGGGTATGGAACAAATTCGTTAGCTCGAGCACATCTTGATCCCTTTGTTGCCCCAACATGGTCGATTGGATGTACGTGTCCTCATAGCTCCCTACAGTGTTATATTATTCCTTGATGTCGTCTCGGAATGAATTCCAAGTGGGTGCGGCTGAGAATAGGGAGGGTTCCCTCTCGTCCTTATGCCCACAGTAGGTTTCCCATCAATTTTTTACATGGGGGGAAATCTTGAGAAGTGCAAAAGTAATCTTTTCTTGATCAGTGAAATCATGGACCGAGAAATACCCTTCCAACAAATTCAACCATCTATCTATGACGTCTGCATGTATCTGGCCTTCAAATATAGGAATGTCAAATTTGACTTGTACCTTGAAAGGAGTGGTGCATCCAGAGTGGCTACTGGATGCATATGTGCCGCCGATGGGCAGTTGTTGAAGGATCTGTGCAAAGTTATCCATCATCACGTTCCTTTGTTTCTAGAGTGCCTCCTCAAGCAATATTTTGATAGTATCTCCTACTCCCTCGTATTTATTTTCGTTCACCCTAGGAGGTCGTCGGGGTTTGCGAGGTTGATCTTGCAAGGTTTCAATGAGATTGAGCCCTAACTCCTTGTACCTTGACCTCGTTAGGGACATTCAAATAAAAGCAGAGAAATAGCAAACCGTTTTGATACCATTGATCCATATTTATGTAGGAATGAAATAGAATACACATATAACCATAAATACAAAGATTCAATGGAAATAACACTTCATTTCATTAATATCAAAGAACCAAAATATGTTTACAGACAAAATGGAAATAAACTAGCTACAACGCTGGTAGCTTACCTCTGAGAAGAGATGTGGTAGCTACAGGCCTCTGAACTGACTTACAATGAGGCTCAAAGGCCTATTTATTATTGAGAAACAATGGAAAACCCTAAGCATCCAAAAACCTAACCCTATGAGATGAAGCACCAAAACTACGGGCCCCATTTGGGTGAATTGGTACATCAACTTCCTAGGGACGTAACTTTGGCATATGATCTATGTTTGATGCGCACAATACCTCGTTAGAAATATTGATCTGAGGACTACAACTTTTGAGTGAGGACCATTGGTCAATGACTCATGTTTCTCTTGGTTTTCCCAAAAAACATCATTTAGGGCCTTAAACTGCTCCAGAAGTTCAGGACCCAAAAAAAACTGCTAAAAATAGTAAACAGTGCTACTATTATGGAAACTGAAAAACTGAAAGAAACAATGGTTGGGTTCCAAGAGGAATAGGAAGGTGACCACCAATGTCCACCTTGATCATTCCTCCTCTCTTAGGAAGAAATGGTCCCCATTGCGTTGATTTCCTCCATGAGATGAGGAAACTTCATATATCTTGATAACTTGATATGTGTGTCCATGATCTGATCAGTGGTGGCTTGTTCCATGCAATCTAGGTTTAACTTTGTTTGTGTGATTTTTTCTTCCATGTTGGATGTGTCCAGTAGAGGTGGATAGTAGTGCCGAAGGTGGTCCACCTTGAACACTTGGTGAAAACCAAGAAATTGTGGAATACTAAGCTCGAAGGAATTGTCCCCTACAACCTTGGTGATGGTGTATGGCCCATATCGAAGCGGGTGAAGCTTACGATGGGGTCCAGCGAGGCGGACCTTCTGCAAATGTAGCCACACTTTATCGCCAACCTGGAAGTTGTATGGCACCCGATGCAATAATTTCGATGCTTATATTTAGCATTGGCTCTGTCCAATATGTCATGAACCTATTGGCAGATGTGCTGAATGCGTTCAATAAATTTGGTTGTGTTATCAACCTCAGTCAGTACATGTCTGGATTATGTCTGTGTGGTCGCATGAGGTATGGCAACATCAGGAAGTAGTGCACCTGGGGTTAGATCAATGGAGTGCTTGACCTGATAGTGTTAAGGAACCTCTGTGGGAGAGGATAAAATTTCCTTGTATTCCTCCATGTCTTTGTCTATATGATGCTGCCGCACAGGGTAGCCATGTCTGGAGGCTACAACTATAATCTTCTTCTTTCCATGTGGGTGAATCGTAATGAAAACAAATTTCCTGGTTTGGGAAATAATCTTACTACATTACTTTGCAGTACTCAAGGAGATAGTGGAAGGTTGTACTACCTCTGATATCATGTAAAACTTATTTCTTAAAGTAATAATAATAGAACGAGGTCTAGACTCATACAAAACATGTCGCTTCCAAAAGTATGGTTGGCCTAATAATACATCAGGCACGTCAAGAGGAGAAACATCACACAATACCTCATCCGTGAAGGGCTTGATGTTGTACAGAAGGGGGCACTGTTGGAGGACACAGAGATCTCTTCCTTAGTGAAGCCAACCGATGGTATGCGCTATGGGTGTGTTATGGTATGTAGGTTGAGATGCTTCATGATCTCTGTTGAAATGAGGTTCTTTTGACTTTCGCTATCGACAAGGAATTGCAGTGGAGAACCCTTCACCCACATTTGGAAATGGAATAGGCGCTCCCCCTCCCCTCGACCTTCAGGTTCCTCCTTCTAGATCTTGCTGGTGGAAATGGTGGCACTAGGTTTTGGATCAATTATTTTATTCTCTTTTTCATTCCCCTTGTCTCGTTCCGACTCAGAATCAGAACATGCATCTAATTTGGATTCCTTGAGTTCGGCCACCAACGATTGGTTGGTCTGACACTCGCTTGTGTTGTGAGTGGAGCTGTTATGAAATTCACACCACTTCCCTGTGTACTTGTTTGGATTTTTGGTGTTGTTCTTAGTTGCCTCGCTTTGAATTTCCCCTTGTTCTACGTTTCGTGGGCGCCTTTCCCTAGCTTCATATTCGCGAATCCAAAATCTCGCTTCTTCTGCTTAAATTTCTGCTCGATCTTGGCGGCATATTGATAGGCCGTGCCAAGCAAGGTAATGTCGAGGAAATCCATTTCCTCCTGAATGTATATGTGCAAAAAATTGCATTACTTTAGAACCAAATTTTTCTCTGAATTTTTAATATGAAACTTTGTGCGTCGGGTATCGAACAAATTGGTCAGCTTGTGCACACCTTGATCCCTTTGCTTCCACAGCATGGTCCATTGGATGTACTTATCCTCATAGCTCCCTATGGGGTGATATTTTTCCTTGATGTCATCTCAGAATGAATTCCAAGTGGGTGCAGTCGATAATAGAGAGGGTTCCCTCTCGTCCTATTGCTCATAGTAGGTTTCCCACCAGTCTTTGACATGGGGGGCGGCTTTGAGTAGTGCAAAAGTAATTTTTTCTCGGTCAAAGAAATCATGGACCAAGAAATACCCTTCTAGAAAATTCAACCATTTATCTACGACATCTGCATCTATCTGGGCTTCGAATAGAGTAATGTCGAACTTGACTTGTACCTTGAAAGGAGTGGTACCTCCTGAGTGGCTGTTGGATGCATATGTGCCGCCGATGGGCAGTCATTGAAGGATATGGGCAAAGTTATCCATCATCGCATTCCTTTGTTCCTCGAGGGTCTCCTAGAGAAATATTTTGATAGGATCTCCTACACCCTTGTCTTTATTTATGTTCACCATTGGAGTCCGTCGGGGTTTGCGAGGCTGATCTTGAAAGGGTTCAAGCAGATCGAGCCCTAACTCCTTGCACCCTGACCTCGTTGGGGACATGCAAAGAAAAATAGAGAAAGAGAAGACCGCAATGATACCACTAATCTTGATTTATGAAGAAACACAATATAACACAAATATAACCATAAATACAAATATGCAGTAGAAATAAGACTTCATTTCATTAATATCAAAAAACTGAAATATGTTTACAGACATAATGGAAAAAAACTAGCTAGGGTGCTAGTAGCATATCTCTCAGAAGAGATGTGGAGACTAAAATCCTTAGAACTGAGTTAAAATAAGGCTTGAAGGCCCATTTATTACTGATAAACAATGTAAAACCATAAACATCCAAAAAAATTACCCTAGGAGATGAAGCGCCAAAACTAGGGGCCCCGTTTCGGTGAATTGGTACATAAAATTCCCGGGGACGTAACTTTGGCATACGATCTCCGTTTGATGCGCACAATACCTCGTTATAAAGTTCTATCCGAGGACTACAAATTTGAGTGAGTAACATCAATCAAAGACCCAATTTTCTCTTGGTTTCACCAAAAAAAGGTCGTTTAGGGCCTTAAAACGACTTCAAAAGTTCAATACTCGAAAACATACTAAAAATAGTAAACTGTTCTACAATTAAGGAAACTGAAAAATTGAAATAAACAATGGTGGGATCCAAGTGGAATAGGTGGGTGGCCACCAATATCCACTTGGATCATTTATCCCCTCTAAGGTAGCAATGGTCCCCATTGTGTTGAGTTCCTCCATGAGATGAGGAAACTTCTGTTGAACTTGGTCCTTGGTGAACCACTTGCCTTGGAGAAGGAGTTGGCCTACTTTGACAAATCGATACAGTTGGATCCTTTGTTGTTAGGTGTTATTGGTCTGTATATCCATGATATTATCAGTGGTGTCTTGTTCCATGCAGTCTAGTTTTAACTCTGTTCGTGTGAGTTGTTCTGCCATGTTGGATGTGTCCAATAGAGGTGGAAAGTAGGGCTGAAGGTTGTCCACATTGAACATAGGTGCATACCAATAAATGGTGGAATACTCACCTCGAAGGCATTTTCCCCTATATCCTTGGTGATGGTGTATGTTGCATATCAGAGTGGGGGAATCTTGCGGTGGGATCCAGCAAGGTGCTCCTTCTGAAAATGTATCCACACTTTGTTGCCCACCTGGAAGTTGTGTGGCACCCGATGTTGATCATGTCGCTGCTTGTACTTAACATTCACTCTGTCCAATATGTCATGCACCTGTTGGTGGATGTGTTGAATACATTCAATAAATCTGGTTACTTTATCAACCTCAGACAGTACATGTGTGGATTCTAACTTTGTGGTCACATGAGGTATGGCAACATCAGGAAGCGGCACACCTAGGATCAGATCAATGGAGTGCTTGACCTAATAGTGTAGAGGAACCTATGTGGGTGAGGAGAAAATTTCCTCGTATTCCTCCATGTCTTTGTACATCTGCTGCTGCCGCACAAAGGAGCCCTATTTGGAGGTTGTAGCGAAAATCTTCTTTTTTCCCTGTGGGCGAATCGTAATGAATTTATTTTTCATGGTTTGGGAAATAATATTACTGCATTTCTTTGCAATATTCAAAGAGATAGCGGAAGGTGGTACTACCTCTGGTATCTTGTACAACTTATTTCCCAAAGTAATAATAATAGAACAAGGCCAAGACTCATACACAACATGTCGCTCCACAAGTATGGTTGGCCTAATAATACATCAGAACTGTCAAGAGGAGCAACATCACACAATATCTCATCTGTGAAGGGCTTGATGTTGTACGCAAGGAGACACTACTGGTAGACACGAATATCTCTTCCTTGGTGCACCCACCCGCATACGGCTACAGGTGTGTTATAGTCGGTAGGCCGAGTCGCTTCACAACCTCTACTGAAATGTGGTTCTTTTGGCTTCCGTTATCAACAATGAATCGCAGTGGAGATCCCTTCACCCACATTTGGGAATGGAAGATGCGCTCCACCTCCTCCAAATATTCGGGTTCCTCCTTCTGGATCTTGGCGGTGGTAACGGTGGCACTGGGTTCCGCATAAATTATTTTCTTCCCTTTTTCATTCCTCTTTTCTGGTTCTGACTCAAAATCAGAACATGCATCTGATGCAGATGCCTTCAGTTCGACCACAAACAAGTGTTTGGTCTTACACTCACTTGTGTTTTTATTGGTGCTATTATGAAATTCACACCACTTCCCCCTGTCCTTTTTTGGATTTGAGGTGTTATTCTTAGTCACCCCGCTTTGGATTTTCCCCTTAATCTGTAGTTCAGGTGCGCCTTTCCCTAGCTTCAGATTTGCGAATCCAAAGTCTTGCTTCTTCTGCTTAAATTTCTGCTCGATCTTGGTGGCATATTAATATGTCGTTCCAAAGAAAGTAATGTTAAGGAACTCCATTTCCTCCTGAATGTATCTATGAAAATAACTGCAGTACTTGAGTACCAAATGTTTCTCTGAATCTTTAAGACCCAACTTTTTGTGCAAGGTATGGAACAAATTCGTCATCTCATGCACATTTTGATCCCTTCGCTACCACAGCGTGGTCAATTGGATGTACTTGTCCTCATAGCTCCCCACGGGGTAATATTGTTCCATGATGCCGTCATGGAATGAATTCCAAGAGGGTGCGGCCGAGAATAGAGAGGGTTCCCTCTCTTCTTTTTTCTCATAGTAGGTTTCCCACCAGTCTTTGACATTGGAGGCAGCTTTGAGGAGTGTAAAAGCAATATTTTTTCGGTCGGAGAAATCATGAACCGAGATATAGCCTTCCAGCAAATTCAACCATATATCTATGAATTCTACATCTATCTAGCCTTCAAATATAGGAATGTTGAAGTTGAATTGTACCTTGAAAGGAGTGGCACCTCCAGAGTGGCTGCTCGATGCAGATGCGCTGCAGATGTGCAGTTGTCGAAGGATCTTGGCAAACTTATCCATCATCGCGTTCCTTTGTTTCTTGAGGGTCTCTTAAAGTAATATTTTGATAGGATCTTCTGCTCCCTCGTCTTTATTTTCGTTCACCATGGGAGGCCGTCGGGGTTTGCGAGGCTGATCTTGCACGGGTTCAACCAGATCGAGCCCTAACTCCTTGTACCTTGACCTCGTTGGGGACATGCGAAGAAAAATAGAGAAAGAGAAAACCGCTCTGATACCACTTATCCAGATTTATGGAGGAAATCAATAGAATGCACATATAACCATAAATTCAAGATAATAATAATAATAAAGCCAAGCGGCCGAAGCTCGAGGTTTACAGATTCTATGGCCGACTCGGCACCCTGCAGGGGGTTGGTATTCTGTTTAGGGGACCCCTAATTGTTTTTTGGTCGCGGCGACATGTGTATTTGTGACGACGACACCGTTTTTTTTACCCCATGTAACCGGTTTCTCCTGCCGCCATTATCGGGTAATGTGTTTTTGTTTTGATTTATGTTCTGATCAGTGTGCCTGCTCTGACCGGTCTTGAGGCTGTTGGCCGAGCTCCCTTGAGATTTATTTGCTACTATCGTATGTGGTGGTTGTTTTCCTTGGTCCGGGGACTGTTACCTTTATCATTTTGTGGGATTGCGGATGTTTCTATCCGCCTTGGTATTTGCTGCTATTCGGCCGACCGACTGATTTTGGGTGGGCCTTTCGGGTCTGTGGACCCTGAACTAGAGGCATATTGGCGTTATTCATCGGGCCCTCACCACCACAGGGTCTGCACAAGAACTGACAACCCCTGTCTCGTGCATCGTGGTTCGACCTGACCCTACACCATTTACCGTGAGGTTGGCCCCAACTTGAAGGCTGGTTCACGGATTAACCGGGGTCACTACCCAGTATGGATCATTATGATGATGCGGTGGATTATTCGGAGGATCCCCTGGAGGGGGTCGACATCTGGGGACTTGATGCACAAGATGCGGAGGATTACATGTCTGACTTGGACCTGATCCCTGAGGTGGCGGCACCTGCTCCATCTGAGCTGGCTAATGTGGGAGGCTACTCCTCGCCTCGGGATGACCTGGCCCTCTTTTCTCTCAACTCGCCCTCAGGTGCTGACTTGGGATGTTTGGAGATTCCCTAGGCGGGACAAAATATAATCTCGATTGCCGCCATTGGTTGCTCAGCGCAGCTCTCGGAGGCGTTTTTCCATGATATTGGGGTCGCTACAGGATCACTGGCACATCTGAGTATTGGTGGACCTTACTCGCATGGACCTACGGACCCGGGGGTCAAAACGCCCTTTGACTTGGCACCCACTGCACCAGAGGCGGCATCGGGGTCGTTTACAAATATACCAGAGGTTTTCAACTTGCAGGGGGGGACTGGCACACCCCCAGTGATTGAAGACTCTGTGGAGCCGAGGCTGGGATGCTCAAAGGCAAAAAATCTGCACAAGGTCACAAGAAGTAGATTAATCTATACCACAAAATTTGGCAGCGAGAGCGGAATGGTGGACTGGGGCTTTATTGCGACCAAGACTCTTGTGGGGAAATTCCGGGGCCAAAAATACTCTGCCACTCGGCTTCGGAGGTGGATCCGTGAAATCTGGAGTGACACTCTCCCTATTCTCCCGGAGGTCCAGGTCCTCACCAAAGGCTGGTTTTCACTCACTTTTGATCGCCCTGAACAATCAGACTGGGCTCTCAAGCACTACTGGCATCTTGAGATGCACCCGGTTTACCTCAAACGATGGGTTCCCCTGTTCGACCCTAAGAAAGAAAACGTCGGTGCAGGCCCTATCTGGATGAGGCTGCCGGGGTTACCACTGCAGTTTTGGAGTGAACCCGTGCTGAAGAACATCGGAGGACATTTTGGCCACTATCTAGATCATGATAGATCCTACTTGACATCGAGCAGTCGCGCAGTCGCCTGGATCTTGATCTTCTTGGATACTAGGGATGGCCTCTATGAAAGTTTCAACATGGTTTTTGATGGGATGACCTGGCAGCAACCACTGGACTACGAAGGCGTGCCCTTTTGATGCCGGAAGTGTCATGTGGTTGGTCACTTGTATAAGGATTGTCCTATGATTGGCATTGGCAAGCAGACTCCGTAGAAACCTCGTTCAACGGGTACTCAGACTGGGCAGATGAATAGCAAGGTGTTGGGGGATGCTGCCGTGTGTCGGCCGCCTTCGGACGCCCCAGGAGAAGCTGAACTGATGCCTACTGCTATTCCTTCTTGGACCACCTCGCAGCCCAGAACTCGCTCGCTGGCTTCGATGGACACTTCTCAGCGGAACCCTCCTATTCCGGGTAACTCTATTTCCTGTGCTCTTTCGATTATTGATGGTATTCCTGTCCCACCAGTATGCACTTCATTTCAATTCACATCTGGTATAGGCGATATCTCTCAGACCTTTCCTATTCAGACCTCTGGCACTCTTTCGACTCGGCCTGGCAATCCTTTGAAACTCCCTGCGGTTTGCTGCTCTATGGCTTTGACGCACCCGTCATCCACTCCTATTATCCACCACTCCTCTGATGATCTCCGATGCCACTCATCCTCATCTTCCGAGACACCATCATCGCATCATAACTATTTCCTTAGATCACTCTCCATACCACAGTCAGGTGAGACTTTTGGGATTGGGCCTATTCTAGACTATATTCCCATCAAATCCAGGGGTCGACCATCTGCATTGGCGAAGGCGATCAAAAGAGCTAATCTTGAAGTTGAAGCCGGCACTCAATCCTCCCTTATGCGGGTCCTTAGAGCCAGGAGACCCTCGTTGGCGGTTACATCATGATCTGCCTCTCTTTCAACTGTAGGGGTCTAGCCAACCCCGACAAGAGATTGGCCCTCAAGGACTTGATATCTCATCGACCTATTGATATTCTATTTCTTCAGGAAACGCTTGATGTTGGGCCCGATGTGCAGACTCTCTTGACCTCTATCCTACCTCGTTGGACATTCATCACCCTTGATGCATCAGGGCGATCTGGGGGCTGTGCTTTGGGCATTAATGACAGGACTACCCGGATGACCAACTGCTGGGGTCGATCTGGAGTTCTGGCTATGAATGTCCTCTTTGGCAACTCGGAGGTGGAATTTACACTGTTCAACATTTATGGGCCCTGCACCAACAGAGAGAATTTCTGGACTTCTTTTTTGACTTGTTCTTTACTCAATGCATCCCATCTTATTATGGGTGGTGATCTTAATTTCTCTTTAGGGATCTCTGAATCTTGGGGCCCCAATGCTTCCCCGGATCCATTGGCCGAGTTTTTCACTTCCCTGCTGAATGCCTCGAATCTGATTGATATCCATTCTACCAAGATTCAACCCACCTGGAGGAATAGAAGGACTGGCTTTGCTGCCCTGGCGCGCAGGTTAGACAGATTTCTTATTAAGCAGACCCTCCTTCCTAATATGTCTCAGGCCCGTCAATGGGTGGGGATGGGTGGTAAATCTGACCACTCTCCTATTTACCTGGATTTCGAGTGTGGTCCTAATAGGGCTCGCTCCCCTTTCAAATTTAATGCTCGATGGCTGAGAGATCCTGATTACACCCTGATGGTTACTCGAGCCTGGATACACTGCAGCCCTTTGAATGACCGGGACCCGGGCAGAATTATCAATGACAATCTAAATCGAATCAAAAAAATTACTATTCGATGGATTAGGAACAAGAAGAGATCGAAGAGGGAGGCTCTGATCAATATTGAAAATAAGATTGCCAGTCTCAACAAAGCTGATTTACTGGGCTATAGATCTGATGATACCAAGGCACAGCTTATTGCTCTTGAATCGGACAAAGCTAAATATCTGAGACAAAAGGAGGAAGACTGGAGACTAAAAAGCCGGGCATTATGGTTACAAGCGGGTGATGAAAATACTAAATTCTTTTAGCAGCATGCTAATGGCAGGAGGGCTGCAAATGGCATTTGGGAACTGTCTGACAACAATGGTTTTATAGCAAGAACTCAGTCTCAATTATCTGACCTGGGCACTAGACACTTCACAAACCTTTTCAGGGTGACTAACAGCATTGACCTCCCGGACATCATGCGTATTGCCCAGCATACAAAAAGATTTGTTGAACAGGATCAGATGGATGACCTAAATGCACCAGTCACCTTAGGTGAGCTGGAAGGTGTATTGAAATGGTTCAAGTGGGACAAAAGCCCTGGGCCTGATGGCTGGCCCATTGAGTTCTTTATTCATTTTTTTGATCTCATTTCAACTGACCTGTTGACTATGATTGAAGACAGCAGAGTGTGGGGTCGAATTTATGATGGTTTCAACACCACTTTCATTGCTCTTATACCAAAATCTGACAATCCAACTAGCTTCAATGAATATAGACCTATTTCTCTGTGTAATTGCATATACAAGATCATATCCAAACTCATTGCTAACCGCATAAAGCCTTTCCTGTCTACACACATTGAAAAAGAACAATTTGCATTTCTGAATCATAGGCAGATCTACGAAGCTATTGGCACGGCCCAGGAAGTTCTTCATACTATTAAGACCCAGCGCCAGAAATCCACCATTCTCAAAATAGATCTCACAAAGGCATTTGATCGAGTCAACTGGAGCTATCTCCATCTCATTTTGATCCACTCTGGTTTCCCTCATCTGTTTATAAACTGGATCATGGGATGCATTTGTCACGCGACTTTCAGTATTCTGATCAATGGCACCGCATCTGATTTCTTTCATGCGGGGAGAGGACTGAGACAGGGATGTCCTCTCTCGCCATTATTATTTGTCTTGGTTATGGAAGGGCTCTCGGGGCTTATCAGGAATGAAAAAGACAGAGGAGAACTTCAAGGACTCCGGATCAATGACACTCTTCATCTCACTCATCTACTATTTGTAGATGACGTTCTCATCTTCCTCAATGGTACTAGACAAGACTCTGTTCATTTTGATATGATTCTGCACTGTTTCTGTAGGGCCACTGGCATGGAACCTAATAGTACCAAATCAACCATTATTATGACTGGCTGCTCGGGTATGGAACAAGGTATCTCTCTGCACCTATTCGACTATGTTTGCATTGACATCAATGAAGGACTCAAGTATCTGGGTTTCCATATTAAACCAAACGACTACAGGATCAAAGACTGGAACTTGTTGATTGCCAAGATTGAACGCAGAATCAACATTTGGTATAACAGATGGTTATCCAGGGCTGGACGCCTGATCCTCATCAAATATGTGCTGGAAGCTATTCCAGTCTATTGGATGACCCTGGCTTGGATTCCAATTGGCATCACTAACAGAATTAAAAAGATCTGCAGGCAATTTCTCTGGCGCAATCAGGGTCAAGTCTCCACCTTTGCCTGGGTTGCCTGGGACCGCATATGCATCCCTAAACATTGGGGAGGCTGGGGATTAAAAGACTTACATCTCTTCTCGAAGGCCCTGGCTGCAAATATGTGCTGGCATTTAATCACGGGTCAGAGTCTCTGGAAAGAGGTCATTGTGGCTAAATACATTTCGCCTCGGAACCCACTCGATTGGATTCGAGACAGAATCAGTCTGACCACTGGCTCATCTATTATATGGAAGGAGATCAATAAGGCGGCACATATTATACAGCTAGGTTTATCTTGGCAGATTGGCATGGGTACTATGGTCCGCATAGGCTCTGATTCGTGGTCTGGCAGTGGAGATCATTACAAACTTCCAGTTTTTATCACTGAACACCTTGCAAATAGAAATATATTTTACCTTGCACAGATTGCAGACCTGGTGCATACCTCATGGCGGGGCCAAGCCTGGCTTACCGCAGCGGACCTTGACATACCACAGGCGGGTGCTCGAATCTGGCAGCGGTATATTTGGGCCCTTAAAGCCACAAACATTCGGATTACAGAGCAGGCTGATAGGTTAATTTGGGTTGTATCTCCAAATGGTCGATATGCTCCTAGACTTGGATACCATGCCTTAATTAGGACTAAAGAACCTCCCATTAAATATTGGTGGTGGCGCTGTCTTTGGAAACTCACTGCCCCACACAAGCATAGAACGTTGTTCTGGTGCATTCTCAATAATTGTATACCCACAATGGATTACCTCCACAAAAGAGCATTCCAAGGGGCTTCATAATGCAGTTACTGTCGGGCCTGCTGTGAGGACGTGAACCACCTATTCCTCCTTTGCAACAGAGTCAAAGATATCTGGGCTTGGATCTGCACAGACCTGAGCTGTAATTTTATTTGGCAGGGAGACAGCATTCTGGCAGCCTGGCAAAATTGGTGGAGGCACTATGATCATGAACCACGCCTGAGGAATCTCCCTTTAATTGTGGCATGGGAGATATGGATTGGCCGGAATAGACATATTTTCAGAGATATTCCCATTGACAGTGATCATATTGGTGCGGCCTCCATTGCTACCTTCAGTCTTTTGCCGGTAGACAAGCATCACAGAAAGCCTCCTCTCGGCATCCTTGAAATAATAGATCACAAGCGTGCTTGGGCATACTTTGATGGTGCGTCCAACGCTGCGGGATGTGGAGGAGGTGCTATCCTCTACTTAAATGACCACCACTTCTACCATATCAGAATGGGATTGGGAACCGGTTCAAATAATTATGCAGAACTGAATTGTCTTCGCCTACTGCTGACCTTTGCACAGGACATCCATTGCAACGCCATCCAGATTTTTGGTGACTCACTGCTTTTTATCAATTGGTTCAATAATCTTGCATTATGTCACTCGCACACACTGTCTGCACTGCTGCGGGAAGTTCATTATCTCAAAGGCCTATTTGATTCTATCTCTGTCACTCATATTTACAGGTCCCATAACAACATGGCCGACATATTATCCAAAGAAGCAGCAGAGCTAGATTGGGGCACCTGGCATTTTACTGAACACTCGGGCGAACAGGTTTACAGATACTTTCATCGGCCATTCATAGAGGAGGCACAGCTATAGGTGACTTCTTGCTGTACAGGTTTTTTTGGGGGGAAATTTTGTGTATATATCCCCGGATCTTCTACCGACATGTATATTTATTATAGTTTATACTTTGTTGTTTTTTGTTAGTAAGCTAAGCACCGAGCTTACTAAGTAACTGTTCAATTATCCCTGACATATGTTTATTTCTGGGACTGGATCATACCTGTTGGATGGCATGTATTTTTTGACTGTTTTTTCTTAGTATTTGGACTGTTTCAGTTCTTGCACTACACAGCTATATGTAACATGTAATCTCTCTATAATGAAAGTTTACGAATTTTTTCGCTCTAAAAAAAAACCATAAATTCAAAGATGCAGCAGAAAAAACACTTCATTTCATTAATATCAAAGAATTGAAATATGTTTATAGACATAATGGAAATAAAATAGCTAGGGCGCTGGTAGCTTATCTCTGAGAAGAGATGTGGAAGCTACATGCCTCTAAACTAAGTTATAATGAGGCTTGAATGCCTATTTATTATAAAAAAAATTTGGAAAACCATAAACATCCAAAAACCTAACCCTAGGAGATGAAGTGCCAAAACTATGGGCCCTATTTGGGTAAATTGGTACATCAACTTCTCGGGGACGTAACTTTGGCATAAGATCTTCGTTTGACGTGCAAAATACCTCATGAGAAAGGTATATCCGAGGAATACAACATTCAAGTGAGAAACATTGGTTCGTGAACCGATGTTGCTCCTGGTTTTCCTAAAAACATCATTTAGAGCCTTAAAATGACTCTGGAAGTTTACAATTAAGGAAACTGAAAAACGAAAAGAAACAATGGTGGGGGTCCAAGTGGAATAGGCAGATGTCCACCAATATCTACTTCGATCATTCCTCCCCCCTTAGGAAGAAATGGTGCCCATCGTGTTGAGTTCCTCCATGAGATGAGGAAACTTCTGCTGAACTTGGTCACTTGGTGAGCCACTTGCCTTAGTGAAGGTGTTGTCCTGCTTTGACAAATCCATATATATGGATCCTTTTTTGTCGGGTATTCTTGATCTATGTATCCATGATCTGATCAGTGGTGGCTTGTTCCATGCAGTCTAGGTTTAACTTTGTTGGTGTGAGTTGTTCTCCCATGTTGGATGTGTCCAATAGATGTGTAAAGTAGGGCCAAAGGTGGTCCACATTGAACACTGGGTGAAAACCAAGGAATGGTGGAATATTGAGCTCGAAGGAATTATCACCTACAACCGTGGTGATGGTGTATGGCCCATATCGGAGTGAGCGAAGGTTGCAGTGGGGTCCATCAAGGCACTCCTTCTGAAAATGTAGCCACACTTTGTCGCCCACCTGGAAGTTGTGTGGCACACAATGTTGATCTTTTTGCTGCTTGTACTTAGCATTGGCTCTATCCAATATGCCATGAACCTGTCGGAAGATGTGATGAATGCGTTCAATAAATCTAATTTCTTTACCAACCTCAGACAGTGCATGTGTGGATTTTGTCTATGTGGCTGCATAAGGTATGGCAACATCAGGAAGCAACGTGCCTGGAGTCAGATCAATGGAGTGATTGACCTGATAGTGTAGAGGAACCTCTGTGGGTGAGGAGAAAATGTCCTTATATTCTTCCACATCTTTTTCCATCTGCTGTTGCGATGCAGGGGAGCCCTGTTTGGAGGCTACAACCAGAATATTCTTCTTGCCCTCTTTGGAGGCTGCAGCCACAATATTCTTCTTTCCTTGTTGGTGAATCATAATGAAAAAAAAATTCCTGGTTTGGGAAATAATCTTACTGCATTGCTTTGCAGTACTCAAAGAGATAACGGAAGGTAGTACTACCTCCGGTATCCTATACAACTTATTTCTCAAAGTAAAAATAACAGAACGAGGCCTAGACTCATACACAACATGTTTCTTCCACAAGTATGGTCTACCTAATAATACACGTCAAGAGGAGCAACATCACACAATACCTCATATGTGAATGGATTGATGCTATGCGAAAGGCGACACTGCTGGCAGACATGGAGATCTCATATTTGGTGAAGCCACTCGATGGTATACGGCTGCGGGTGTGTTATGGTCAGTAGGCTGATCCGCCTGATGACCTCTCCTGAAATGAGGTTCTTTTGGCTTCCACTATTGTTACACAACATTTTGTCACCATCCCTGCAATCCCCATCCCGCACATTGGAGGACCATTTATGTGACTTATATGTAGTGTCATGCCTTGCAAAAATTGTCATTGCATCCTTTCCATGAGAAGAACATTTCCTCCGTTGACTATTCCTAGAACAAACCATAAAAAACACATGATTTTGGGTTGGCGCTGGCAGGCAGTTATGGCCTCATGCCATTAAGGGAAATTAGCACTAGGCTCGGCGCCCATTGGTGCTATGTCTAAGTGGATTTCCTGCGCCGAGATGTTTTTGGAAAGTTTTTTAAATAAAGAAGTGAATTTTCCATTGCCAACCACTTCGTGAGCGGAGTCAACATGAGTTGTTCGACTGAATAACTTCGAACATCTTCCTTTGGCTTCTTGTTCCCTACTTTTGGGAAACCTCTAAAAGGATAAGGCCTCCCTTCCACCATTTGATGGATCCAAACCTCTTCCTCTTCTCCTATATATACATCTCTCTCACATAGATTCAACCAGCTGAACATTTTGGAGAATAGCTGAAACAATCTGAATAAGCTGGTGTGAGATAGAGCAGAGAGAGACCCCTTGTCGAGAGAGAGTCTAGGCTTATTGCCTCGCTGAGTCCAATTCCCCGACAAATTCTCGAGACACATTTCGACTAGACCCGTTGAAGGAGGCTGCGACGTCAAGGCTTATTTGGTTGTAATCTCTTTCTTTCTCCTAATTAATACATGACTGATGTTTTGGTTCTCGTCTTGTGTTGATGTGATTGATATTATGCAATACGTTTAATTATCCTTGACCAATTAGATAGTTATGAATGCAAATATTTTTTCGTATGCTACTATATTTCTCTAATCCTTGTGCAGGCACTTGAGTACCACTACTGAAGGACCGCACTGTGTTGGGACGAAGATCAGGAGATTGGTGCCACGGCTATGACAACTGCATTGGAACCAAGGTAGGACATCTATGTTGACTTAGTTTCATTCATTAACTAGGAATCGACGCATTAGAATGTCCTCTTTCTTCTAGACCCACCCTAGGGCTAGAGGGATCGCCTCTGTCCGCAGAGGGGATTTACATGCACAAAAAATTGGTGAATCCACCAGGGATCAGTGTGTGTTTGTCGTCTCGTTGTTTGTCGAGTGTCTGGATTGTCGAGTCGACTTTGATCGTTTCATCATTTTTTTGCTTTACTTGACTTGCCTGACTGTTTTCCACCATCCTGTTCAGTTCCAGAGTGTCAAGTCTGACCTATCCTTAGTGGTTTTTATTTTTTCCCATGGTTTTCTAGCTCGACGCAGCTTTTCCTTGAACAATCGTGTCGATTGGCACATGTTTCTTTTGTCATAGGTGCGCCAACCCCTGTTTAGCACAGATTACAGCTAAACAGTCGCGTTGAATCCTATAGGATTTGATTTGACCTCTTTTCTGAGTTTTTGTTAGTGTTTCTTGGCTCTGGATTGGTTTTTTGCCTTGCAATTGGTCTACTGTGATTGCTTTGACTCTGTAGTCTCAGTCTTCTCAACTATTTGTCGATCATCTTATTAGTGAAGTTTGTATCCCTAAGGTTTCTAGGTGTCTTGTGTTGTTTGTTTGGCCCTCTCCTCACTGATCCTTCTGAGTTAAGTTCAAGTCACTTTGATCTTTGTTGTTTCAATTCACTGACTGATTATGTTAGTCTTTCTCTTGATTATTCGTGTCTTTGGTTTGTGTTGGCTCGAGGGGTCCTAACCCAGGTTCGGAGGTTAAGGTTTGCTTGCAAACCCCTATACTACTGGCCCTTTCGGTAGTGACCTGCTTGCGTAGGTCAAAGTCTCACCCGAAGCATTATGGGTGGGTGCTGGAACCAGGTTTCTGCACCCTGAGAGAGGATAGGTAAGCCAAGAAGAGCTGCGTCCGGCTTTATAATGACCAGATCGCCTATCTCGGAATCGGATCTATAGATCTCCTTCGCATCCATGTGCGCAAGGTCAAATATACTTACTGTACTCAACAAATCATATACTCTAAAACAATAGTGCAGCATCACAATTATTCTTTGCATAAAACATAACAGAATAGACCTAGATGCAGAAGAATCACTTAACACAGTACTTTCGCATCTTAACACAGAATATGCATAACACAGAAGCTATCAAAGATTCGCATCAATAGTACAAATATATTCAGCTAACCAACCTTTCTCATTCATTAATCCTTTCGTTCCTTCTTACAATACCCAAACCCGACCTGCGCACACAATAGCAGGGTCCGCACACAGCAGGACTTGGGATCTCCTCGCACACAATCAACAGGAGTCCTTCCCCCAAAAACCCAAATAGATCTACTAAGATACAATTCACATCAATATCACATCTTCTTCTTCCCTTATAATTCAAAATGTCCCTCTATTTATAACAATCTAGCCTAATCTTTCCTATGGTCCGCAAATTGTGGTTTGCAGACTCTAGGTCTACCCTTTGACCCATTACAATGCTTTCGGGGCTTTGACCCACCCCAAAACCCCTGCGCTAGACTAATTATACACAAAAATATGCAAAATTGGACCAGTTTCGCAACTTGCAGGAGACCTTGTTCCAACAGTGTGTTGGATGATCACTTTTGTTTTCATTTGAATCTCCATTCGTCACTTCAAGCATAGATTACATTGCTCACCGGATTTTTTCGAAAGCCCTTTGTTTGCTTGGAAGAGTGCATTGTTTTTTTTAGTGTGTTTTATGTTTTTATTGCATAGATCTATTCGTTTTAGATCGTTACATTCATAGTGCTCGAAACTAGTATTTGTTTTTCTTTTATTGTAACAGTGCATTGTGTGCTTCATTCATCTAAAGACAAAAATTGCATTCTTTCGCTTTAATTGAAAATGAAAATGTTCTTTTTCATTACTAGCTCTTAGCGAACTAGGGAAGAGTTTTCGTTTTCTCATCTGTTTGTATTAGATGCATTAGCAGAATTCTTCTTATGTTTCAATTGATTATTACTTTGTAATAGATTCCTATCCTTCTCTTAGCTAGCATTCATTGAATGGAAATGGTGTTATTTTGCATTTAGTGTGCATATAGGAATTCGAGATCACATTCGGTAAGGCCTTGAAATTGAAACGTTAATTCAAGATGAACCTTAAAGTGAATTCAATCAACCTAAGGAAGCATTGAAACCTAACACACATATTTTAGAGGTCTAGGCTAGTGACGTGTTCCGGCATCATTAAACCTAGTAGCTATCGTTCGCCATCTCGCATTAGACAACACTAGTACGGACTTGTGCTCCCCGTACCATCGCGTATATAAAGGGAGACCCTCATACGTTGCAATCCTTTATCCATAGGAAGCCGAGTCTGCTGCCCTAAAACCATGATACACCGAATACATCATTCGGGGAGACTACCTACACGTATGTCAATTCCTTGGTCATTTCTCTTTCATTTTATCACCAAGGTGTATATGGAATTCACGAAAACTTGGTACACCCTCTTGCTTAGATTACCTTAGTAGTCATTTTGATCTTTTCGTCTCTCTAAAAGTGAAAAGATCATTGAGCACTTGTCCTTTCACGCTCGTTCAATTTGAAAGTGACTAGAGTCATATTTTGCCTATTTCTCGACTCTTAAAACATGAAACATCAAAGTTCCATTTCAATGTCATAAACTTAACTGCCTACGATCACATGCCCGTTAAATATTTCTGCTTGTCTTTTTTTTAGTATTTCCTTAGTGTTTTATCTTGAAGCCTCAAATAGGCTATCTCATTTTTTTCCTGTTTTGAAACATTGTCACAGTGGCAGAACCACTAGTTTCGTCATCCTCTTCATTGCCTCCTAGTGGTGATCCTTTTCTTGACATTTCTTCAGAAACACCTCAGTCCACTAGGCCTGTCGAGTTTTGGCAGTTTTTCCTTTCGAGTATCTTGCCTCTCGCTACCCGGTCTCCTCCTAAAGGGTCAGTTGATATCAATTGGCAACTTTAGCATGCTTGGTCTGGTTTTCGGAGCGAGGAATAATTCCCTCCTCTTACTTCGAGATCACCTTTATTAGTCGTTTCTTTACTTGCTAGTACTTGTCGTCTTTTCGACGATCTTACAGCCTCGTCAAAAATGGATTCTTTGAGTCCTATCGATAGTGAAGAGCTTCATGTTTCTACCGGAGAGTATCAGTTCTTCCCAGAAGATTTCCCGTATGTCTCCAGTCAACCTTCTCCACAATCGGTGTCTCTTCCACCTGGTTATCGTAATTTGGGTTAGATCATTTCTGGTGTTGCATCCATGACACAACCTAGTACATTGACTCCCACAAGAAGCTTGTTTATTCTTGTATGAGGAATGTCACCTTTGACACCCATCTCGTATACCATTATTACATATGTCCCGGTCTAACCTACCGTTTGTGTGGCTTCATCTGCACAGGTTTTTAGTACAACTCTGTCATCAGGATCTGTTGTTGTTCGCAATTCTACCTTTATCAATCCCACGATGTTGGTTAGGCCCACCGTGAGTAGATCACAACCTCTCACTGTGGACATCAATCCTACATGCACTACACCTATGGTCTCTACTTATATTCCTAGTGGTTATACATTCGATGAGTATCAGTTGGATATTTAGCGACGGTATGCTCCCTCTCTAGATCCTCAACAGTAGAGTTCCACACCTCAGGGTTCTCAGCAGCCCCAAGCTTCTGGAAATCCTCCACATCATTATGATGTACACGGTAATCCCATCTATTTGCCTCTGATTGATCCCAATAAACCCATTTACCAACCGGGACAACCCTCGGGCCTACAAGGACAACCCTTTCAGGGACAACCTTCAGTCCAACAGGGACAACCCTCTGGTCAACAGGTAAAACCTTACAGTCTACAAGGACAACCTTACAATCCATAAGGACAACCCTTACAGGTACAACCTTCAGCCCAACAAGGACAACCCTATGGTCCTTTTGGTCAACCTCAATTTCAACCAGGAGAAACTTATGTTCCCAGGGAGAAAATCTACCCACCACAGGGACAACCTTTTGTGCAACAACATCGACCTTACATTCAGGAAGGAAAAAATTTTGTACAAAAAGGACAACCCTACGGCCTTGCGCTAGGTCCACCTGGTTTTCAAGGGCAACCTAGCCCATCCCAACCATCAGGCCAACCTATTCCACAAGGGCAACCCGGTGGCCCTCAATATTGAGGCCAACCTACCCCGCAGGGATAGCTTGCCCAACCTCAACATCAAGGCCAACCTGCCCCGCAAGGAAAACCTGTCCAACCTCAGCAACCGGTTCAACCTGCTCAGCCTCAAGGCACTACTTATCCTCCTCAAAGTCAATTTCATGCGGTATATAGTGCACCCCAAGGTTACACTTATTATCCTCAAGGTCAATCCCATATGGTGTATAATCCACCTCAATGAAATTCTTACATTCCGCGGCAAAATCCATACGTTGCTCAGCAAGGACCTCAATGGTATGATCAGAATCAATATCCCGGTCCTCAACCCATGTATGGACAGAACTATCAGGCTTATAAACCCTATGGACATAATCCTCCGAGACAAAACATATGGGGGCAAAGTTTCTCTCAACATGGGTGGAATGCTAATACTAGTCTTTATCAGCGACCTACAATGCCCTGTAATCATCAATTGCCTTTTCTCTCTATGTTGGAACTGCCTAATGTGTCAAAGTTGACGAACGATTTAATCCTTCATAACCCGTATTGGCCTCCAATTCCAACCAAAATTCCTAGTGATTGTCCCAAGTTTGAGGGCAAGTCCAGAGAAGACCCCCAAGCGCATGATTTGACCTACCATCCTTGGTGTTCCTCTAACTCTTGCGTTGACGATTCTATCTGATTTTGTCTTTTCCAATGGACTCTTACTGGTGCCACTGCCAAGTGGTACATTGAGTTATCTCGTGGTGTCTTCCAAGATTTCAAAACTTTAGCCATGGTGTTTCTCACGCACTTTCAGCTATTGGTTCGGTATGAAACCGGGACACGCCTCCTCACATCCTTGAAGTAAGATCGAGCTACTCATATCTCAGATCATATTCATGAATGGAGGCATCGTTGTCACTTGATCAAGTTTGAGATTCTTGATCAAATTCTAACTGATTGGTTCACTACCTCCTTTGTTTCTCTGATTTCCAAGGACATTGCTATGGGGGCATGCGTCACTTAGGAACAAGCCATTGCTCGTGCCCAGTACCTTGATCTTGTGTACTCTCAATCTGGCACATTGTACGAACTCTTGCCTGATGCTCCTAGACATGGAACTTCCAAAGCACCAGTGATGCCATCAGTCGACGGTATCATCGGTTCCATGTCTCAGACTTTGTGGAAGTCTCCTCCCCCAAATCCTAGGAAGCAAAAATATACTCCTTCCAATGATACTACTTCTCAGCCGACCCCTAATTCTAGTAAAACCGGAGAAGTGAATGTCGTTCAGGCCAATCCGACGGATAAAACTTCCAAGGGTAAAAGTAAGGGTAAAGGTAAGGCCAAAGCCGATACCCTGAAACAGGATTCTCAGAAATCTCGTGCTGATGATGGTTCACAGTGTAAACCGAAGTATCCTTGCTTGATTTGTGACGAAGAGCACTACACCAAGGATTGTCCTCGATGGGCCGAAGAGAGTCGATTTCTCAAAGGCACCCAAGGAACTTTGGTTGTTCTCAAAGAATCGTTTCCATCGCAACAGACTCAGTTGGTAGAGCAACCTCAGTCCTCTGCCCCATTTGGCTCTCAGGTTTTCATGATGAACGATTCTGCATCCGATTCCATAGCTACCCGGTCGAAAGATTATACCGAATCGCATCAGGAAGCGGGGAAAGAGATCATTGATGGTACTCCTCCTCCACCTGCTTCTAGCCCTCTTCAAATTGAAAGGCCCAGTACTGAGCCCATTGTACAACAACCTTCCAAGGGTGTACTCCGTAAGTCTTCTTACAATCCTAACGCTCGTGTTTCTCAACATTACAGTATTGTTGAGGATTTGGGTCAAGCGCCATCTGCTATGTCTGCATTAGAAGTACTTCAGAGTTTTCCATCTCAACGGAAGGCTTTTCTATCTACCATCAGTGGGGTTGTTCCTGCTAATTCGAGCCTTATCACTTTCGACTTGGAGAATTTTTTCCCACGTCTCCCTCACCAGCTTGCGCTCATCATCCAAGTTGAGATTAATGGAATGACTATCCATCGAGCAGATGTGGAAGAGGGTGCGTCTACGTGCGTCATGTCATCTACCTGCTAGAAAGCCATCGGTTCTCCAACTTTGAATTCATCTCCAAATGCTCTAGAAGCATATGATGGAAGAGAATAAAAACCTCTTGGTGTTCTCGCTAGTTTACCGATCATTCTAGAAGGGAAAATAGTCAACGTTGAGGTTGAAGTAGTTGACGTCAAGCTCAATTACAATCTTCTCCTTGGTCGCAGTTGGACTCACGCCATGCTATGTGTTCCATCCACTCTCTTTCGTTTTTTGTGATCTCCACACAAAGGAAAGATTGCTACTGTCGATCAGTTGTATTTCTTCACTTCTTCATCTTCCGAGAGCAACATTCTGTACGTCGATCAAATTCCTATGCCTTATGAAAGCGTAGGGCCGGGTCTCTTCAAAGATCTTTCCCTCATGGGTATTTTTCCTCTTCCTCCACCCAACACTGTTCAGGTTAATATGATCTCTAGGTATTTTGATCCGTGGATCATCCCTTCACCCGAGAAGTTTGATTCATTTGGAGATTCGATGTCATTAAGTACGATCGAGATTGATCATTGTGAACTTGTTTCGGCTTTGGATCCTCCGCCTCCTGATCATGCTCCTTTGGGCATGTCTCTTGACACTTATTCTCAATCCCCTTGGCTCGGCGATTCGGATTCGCCTAATCCCTTGAGAGAGATATTTCCCTCCGATGAGGCCATTATGGAAGCTATGTCTCTTAAGGATCCTCCTTGGGATGATAATCATCATCGTTCCTCGTTCATGCCTAGCCTTAGGGCCATGTCTACATGTCTCGAGAGGTTCGCTTCTCAGGTTCCTTCTCCTCCGCTTCAAACACCTATCTTAACACACGAAGTCTTTGCGGAAGATAACTTGAGCAACATTACACAAACGATTCCTATCGACATCTCCATTAAACCGGGGGTTTTCGAGAACATCCATATTGGGGTGACCTATTCTCCCGATGAGATTCAGGTCTATACTAATCTCTTCCATGAGTTTTATGACGTTTTCGCATGGTCTTACGAAGAGATGTCTGACATCGATCCCAGTATAGTGGTGCATGAGATTCCTACCTATCCTGGTGCGAAGCCTGTTCGCCATCGTCTTCGTCTTGTGAACCCTAGAAAGGTTGTCGCTATTAAGGGAGAAGTTGTAAAACTTATTAAAGCTGGTTTTATCTATCTGATTCCCTTGAAAGAATGGGTTTCCAATATTGTTCCTATAGATAAGAAACAGGGTACCATTCGTGTTTGTGTTGATTACTGTGATAATAATCGTGCTTTCCCTAAGGATAATTTTCCCACTCTGTTTATTGATCAGATCATTGATGACTATGCTGGGAGTGAGATTTTTTCCCTTATGGATGGGTTTTTTGGGTACAACCAGATTAACATTCTTACGGCCGATGAACATAAGACCGCCTTTATCTGTCCTTGGGGTACTTTCGCTTATAAAAAGCTCCCTTTCGGTCTTAAAAATGATGGGGCTAAATTTCAGCGAGCAATGTCATATGATTTCCACGATATCAAGCTCATTTTTCAACCTTATCTAGATGACCTTCCAGCTCATTCGAATAAGCATAAAGACCATCCTGATCATCTCCGTCAGATTTTTCTTCATTGTCAACGTTATAATATCCGGCTCAATCCGCATAACTGCATCTTCTGCATTGATTTCGATAGAATCTTAGGGTTTATCATTTCTAAAGACGGGATTCGTCTCGATCCACTCAAATTTGAAGCTATTGTTAATCTCCCCTCTCCTTCCTCCTTATATTAGCTACAGAGTCTGCAGGGAAAAGTTAACTTTCTACGTCATTTTATACCTAAATATGCTGAAGTGGCCAAAGGATTTACGCGATTATTGAAGCAAGACGTCACGTTCCTCTGGGATGAGATCGCCCAAAATTCCTTCGATGAACTGAATACGTTGCTCATTAATGCTCCTCTGTTGCGTCCTCCAAATTATCATCGTGATTACTCCCTTTATTTGGTCACCGCGTTTAGCATGATTGCCATGGTTTTGGTACAAGACGATGATGATGGTGACGAGCATGTCATTTACTATTTGTCTCGTAACTTTCTTGATACTGAGACACGATATGCACATGTCGAGAAGTTGGCGTTGGTTGCCATTCAAGTTGTCCAACGTTTTCGCCACTATATCCTGTTGCGCATAGTGACCGTGATTTCTGATTGCAACCCTATGACTTACATATTGACTCGTCAATTGCTAGGGGGCAAGTACTCGAAGTGGATTTTCATCCTCCAAGAGTTTGATTTGGAGTTCACTACCGCCAAGTCGAAGAAGTCATTATTCTTCGCCAAATTGATTTGCTCTCTCCCTTCTTATTTTGCTTTGTCTGGTTCCGAGGAATGCATTCCGAACAGCATACTTTTTCTAATTATCACCCTCGATCCTTGGTACGTTGATATCATCATATATCTTTAGACTTCCACCTTCTGACCTGGGTTGACGAATGATACCCGTCGATGCATCCGTCATCAATCACAACCCTATCGCATAGTCGGAGATACTCTCTACCCCATCGGAGTTGATTCCATTCTCTGTCGGTGTTTGACTCTCAAGGAGGCTGAAAGGCCCTGAATGATTGTCACAGTGGCGGTCACATGTATGGATATGCTACTGCACAAAATATTCTTCGTGTTGGGTATTTCTGGCCCACCATCTTTAAATACTGCATCACTGTTGTCCATAAGTTCCATGATTGCCAGATCTATCAGCGCAAGATGCGCGCGCCGCCTTCCCATATTCACCCTGTCATTACCATTGGTCCCTTTGCGAAGTGGGGCATTGATTTTATGATGTGTAACCCTCACTCGATCGGGGGGCATGCTTATATCATCATAGCCGTGGACTACTTCACCAAATGGGCCGAAGCAATGCCTACACTTACGGTTGACGGTAAGAAAGTAGCACAGTTTCTATTCAATCATGTCATTTCTAAGTTTGGTGTCCCTCAAGCCATTATTACCGATCATGGTTCCTATTTTCAACATTACATGGTGGCGGAGTTGACTTCCAAGTTTTTTCTACGTCACGACAACTCAATGTCATACTACCCTCAGGCCAATCACCAGGTTGAAGCCGTGAACAAAGTTCTCTTCACTATGTTTCAACTTATGATTGGGATGCACAAATAAAACTGGCATATCATGTTGTTTTTAGCTCTCTGGGCTTACCAAACCTCAGTGAAGGATGCGACCAAATTCACTCCATTCCAGCTTGTCTACGGTCTGGAAGCTACCCTTCTGATTGAATGTTAAATTCCTTCTCTCAAACTAGTTATTGAATTGTTTCTGAATAATTCACCAGAAGAAGAGCATCTTCTCTATTTAGAGAGGCTTGATGAAACTAGCCGCTTTGCTGCTCTGGCCATAGAAGCACAGAAAAAGCAAGTCAAAGCTCATTTTGACTAGTCAGTTTCCTCTCGTTCCTTCATAGAAGGAGACCTCGTCCTCCTGTATGACTAAGCTCACGATAAGCTGGGGGCAGGAAAATTTCAACCCATGTGGCATGGACCCTACATTTTTAAGCGCATTTTGCAGAATGGGGCTTATGAGCTTATTGATTATCAAGGTCATCCTCTAGATCAGCCCAGAAATGGGTTGTATCTTAAAAAGTACTATGCATGAGTCATTTGTGCATGTTTTTTGTACATAGGTGTTTTTTCATCTTTGTACATTTTTGGTTTGGTGTGATTTGCGAGTGTTTTCCTGCTTATTGGAGTGTTTCCTATTGTGCAGATGTCTATTACCCCTTATGTCGGTTTCGCGAATGGTGCTTCCTGCAGTACCCGAAACCTATCTTCAAAAACCTAGGTGATTTATGATCCTATTGGTGAGTTGATAGACCTTCAAGGTATTTGTCCAGGACGGACCACAAACAACGTTGTTGAATATAGTGTTGTTATTGAACTATTCACCTAGGCTGTTGCTCTTGAAATTCATGCATTAATTGTTAACCTAGACTCACAGCTTGTTGATCTTCAACTTAATGGACATTATTTTGTTAGAAACCCTCACATATTAAGGTTGTATTTGTGTGTTTGTTTACTGGAAAGACATTTTGATTTCATTACATATCAACATATTCCTAGATGAATGAATGCGTTAACTGATACAGTAGCTAATATTGTATTAGATAGAAATTTGCGTAATTTGTAAAGAAAAATCATCATCACATGAAAATATCCATACAAGAAAATAGATGTATATATATATATCTATATATATATATATATATAGATAGATATATAGATATCGAGTGTTTGCATCCATGTGCATCATAAGTTCAAAAAATATGTATGTTTCAGTTACATCCTGAGACATCATGTCTCTCAAAAAATATATGGAAATAAAACCTAGGTGTCTAGTCGGCGTGACACTCATGATAGCACGTCACTTCCCATACAAGCCGCCTCAACAAGCATTGAACATGGTTTGACACCCCTGTAGTGTTCCTCTGGTACGCGCGAGGAACATCATCAAATCGCGCATAGTCTGGGATCCCACAGTAGATTACCTCCAAGTTGTGTATGATTTCCTCCTCCTCACCGCCCTCGCCATGAGGGGCCACATCAAAGTCACGAGGAATCCTCCGCGCTATCGGGGACATACCTGCAGGTCTCTCTGGGCCAACATCTACAATTACATGGATTAATGTCAGAACATGCATAACAAAAAATCATAATACTCATCAAAATAAAAAATGAGTCTTACCCAATACTTCATCCCAATCGTCTCCTTCTGGGAGAAGGAGATCTGCATCACCAGTGAAATCCATGCCAAAGTAGGGCCAGTCCTCCATGAGAATCAGTTGTTGGCAGAGCCACTCAAATAAATCTGGTCTCCAGGATATCTGTTGATCACCCCCTGATCTTGGTATCAAAGATGCCCAACGGACCATCCATGGTTCCTCGGCTAGTGGTGTCAGAACTATTACCTCCTGACGTTGGAAGATCGATAGCTGTTCCAAGATGAAAGGTACCAATATGGACCTATAGCCAAACTTCTTTAGCTTACCATTCTTTCATTTTGTCAACTGGAATTTGATGTTGATTGTTACTGCCTCTCCTCAGTTGTAGAGTGTTGGTGCCATGCAATCCACTGCAAGAAGTAATTGTGTTTTGTGGCCTCATGTGGAGCTTGAACTCCTGTAGCTCGCGTGATGGTGTGTAGCATTACTCTGAGTGCCATATCGGGAATGGTTTGGATATCCACCTTCCCTCTTTTGGATCCTTTCCGTGCTCCTCGATACACCCTATCGATAAACATACCCATGCTTTCCATTGTGGGCCAAGTATCGGTCAGGATTGGTATTGCTCCCCTCCGTGACAATCCGGTTATGAAGTAGATATCTAAGACCTCAATCTCAAGTTCCTAATCGTGAATAATGAATTTTTCCTGATCAATGTCCCTGTTATGGAAGTAAATCCTCTCTACGGACAGAGACGATCCTTCTAGCCCTAGAATGGGTCTAGTAACAAAAGGAAAAACTAGAGTGTAGGTTCCTAATTACTGAATGAAATAGACAAGGTAGATTGACCCTCCTGGAGTCCAAAGCTGTCGTTGTGGTTGTTGTAGTAGTGGCCTCTCGATTCCTGTCTCGTCAAGTCATGATCCTTTCGTAGTGATACTTGGATACCTGCACAAGATCAACAAACAAGAGCAACGGACGAAGCAACAATCTCATTCATAATTACTAACCAGTAAAGGAGGGCTAAGCATGTTGCATCAATAAAATACATCAACACGACATGGGAACCAGACAATAGTTATACATATTTATTAATAAAAGAAAGAGTTACAACCAAGCCTTGACGTCGTGGCCTCCTTCAGCAGGGTTCAGATGAAGCACGTCTCAATGATTGTCAGGGAATTCAGATGGGGTAAAGGCACAAGCCTAAGCTCTCTCAATGAGGGACTCTTCCATTATATCTTGAATAGAAATCTCTCCAACATTTCTACTACAATATCTCCAGTTCAGCTAGCTTCATTAATGGAGGATGGCTATATTTATAGAGGGAAAGGAGGAGGTTGGGATCCCTAATATGATGGTATGGAGGCCTTATCCTTTGGGAGGTTTCCCCAAAAGGTGGAAACAAGAGGCCAAAGGAGGAAGGTCGTGGTTATTCAGTTGAATCACTCCCTATGACTCATCCACGAGGTTGTTGTGATCGAAACTTCGCCTCTATTTTTAAAGAACTTTCCATAAACAAATTGGTGCAGGTGGCTAACTGAGACCGAGAGCCAGCTGGCACGAGGGCCAGTGTTAATCTGCCTCATCGGCGCGAGGGCATAACAGGCTACCAGTGCCAAGGCAAAAACAGGTGTTTTTGGTGGTCTGTTTAGGAAATGGTCAATAGAAGGAATGTTTTCCTCATGGCAAGGGATGCAATGGTGGTATTTTCATGGCATGACACTTTATTTTGATCACAGAAATGAGCCTATAATGTGCGGGATGGGGATTGCAAGGATAGTGACAAAATGTTGTGTAACAGATGCCCCCTAAAGCATGAGTTCGAACCAAACACCGCTATCGAAAGACCTGCAATAACAAATAAAAATAATATCTCGGAGACATGAACATGTGGTATGGGTGCAGCAATCCATAATAGAGTACATATAAACTGAGATCTGAGATATGGACACAGCCATCCAGCAGTAAGGATCAACAAATAGACTCAGGTATGGTTGCATCCATCCAATCAAAAGATTCATGTAATAAAGTCATGATAAATCATAACATCCCACAACCTGGATCTTACCAGACAAAACCTAGGGTCTTGCGCTCCATCTCGACCCAAAAAAGTACAAATTCAAGCATGCGAATATGTAAGTTGAATTCGAACATGCAGGAAAGTCACTTGATTACCAGCTAATCATGAAAGTTGTTAACAAGTGTGAGAGAAACCACCAATAATGGCAATGGATCTCAAGGTACAATAGGTACAATCCATGGAATGTGAACAGTGAGCTGAAGTCAAACACCCGCAGAATCACTCGATCGAAGGCCAATGATGTGGACCTATCATTGAATGCGAAGAACCTGCCATTTAGGCATGTAGGCTCCAAGGTACCGGTAGGGAGTCTCTAGACCAACTTCCTGGATAATGAGCTGAGGTCGACAGGAAGTGACCTGGTCGAAGGAGGGCCATAATGTATCCCACATCATCGACATGAGACAGAGGAACATAATGATAGTGAATCGGGACTAACAGAGAATCAGAGGGAGGTTGAAAATTGCAGAGGCAAACTTCTCTTGAACATATCAGCGACACGACTCTGGATTTGGCAGTATTTGACATCAAGGGATCTAAGGTCATGGTGACGTAGAAAAGAGCAGATGAGAGGTCAAAACATATTACCCAAACCCACAAAGGCAAGAATGATGAAATGAGATGTCCCCAATCCAAAACAAATGTAGACGAGTGTCATGTTCAAGAGTGACATACTGCCGACACAACTAAAATCTGGTTCAATTTTCCCCCACCATTTTTGGCGAGTACCCCAATTATTTTTTAAAACAAGCTTGAAGGGGATAGCATATTCTTGTGCTGTAATTTTGTCCTTCGGAAAAATCCAACCTAGTACATTTTACGAGCCCTGAGAAGGAGGAACTCGGTGAACGTCATGGTGACGATGTTCGATGTCATCAAGGTTTAACGAGTCTGATAAAGGAATAACTCCGCGTCTTTCCATGTTTAGAGAGTTTGAAAATAAGCGGAAAAGAAAACTCCAACATGTCCCTTTTTGTAAGTAGTCTCTTAGATCTGAAAAGGTAGAAAACAATATCTGAAAGAACCTCTTAGTCGCGATAGCCTAAGGTATTCCTTTTTCGTAAATAATCTATCCCAGCCTGAAAAAGGGGTAAAAATATATTAGGTAGATATCGTTTCGCATCCATTTAACGAGTTCAAAATGAAAAGAGTCTCGGAAATATTTTCAGTTTTAGAGAGTCAAAAAAGAGCTGAAAGATTACTCCAGTAGTGACTTTTTCGTGTTTTTACTGAGTTCGAAAAATTTTAAAATATAACTCATGACTTCATCACTATCGCATTAAAGACCTGTCGATGCACAAGAAACAAACGTAAAACCCATTTCTCGAAATAACATAATGTAATAATAAAAAATATGTCTTAAAACCTAATTAGGGTTCTGAAAAGTTATAAAATTCCAAAAATGGTAAAAAATAATTACTTTTCACTTTTACCTCTTGTGGAACAATAGTGACCCATTTACCTTGCGATTTTGCGGCAACGATAGCAGGCAACCTAGCGGACCAATCTCGAATCCGTCAGTTCCAGGTAAGAACAGACATCCTTCCCTACATTTTAAGCATTCTTTCTTTACCTGCAATCTTCAGTTTTGATTTCTGAAAGGGAAATTGTGAAAACTAGGGCACGGCAGTCGACGCGAGTTTCGGGCACGGACTCGCGCCAACCGCCCAATTTTCTAAACTGAGGCACGCCAATTGGTGCGACTATTTCTAAAACAATCACGCCAACCACACAGACCTCTTAAAAAATCCTCAATGCCAGAAAAAAAAAAATAAATAAATTAAAAAATTAAAATTAAAATTAAAAATAAAAAATAAAAAATAAAAAATTGCGGCTTTGGATTTGGCTATTAATGTCCATATGAACACGTTTGCAAGTGAAAGAGTGACAAAATGGTGATAGAGTGGAAGGAACGAGAACATAGTGAAGAGGATGAGCTTGCCATGAGAAATGTGGTATGCATGGAAGCTCTCAGAGATTAAAAACACACACACACACACACACACACACACAAATTGCGGCTTTGGATTTGGCTAATAATGTCCATATGAACACGTTTGCATGTGAAAGAGTGACAAAATGGTGATAGAGTGGAAGGAACGAGAACATAGTGAAGAGGATGAGCTTGCCGTGAGCAATGTGGTATGCATGGAAGCTCTCAGAGATAAAATAAAAAATAAAAAATAAAATAAAAAACACACACACACACACACACAAATTGCGGCTTTGGATTTGGCTAATAATGTCCATATGAACACGTTTGCAGGTGAAAGAGTGACAAAATGGTGATAGAGTGGAAGGAACGAGAACATAGTGAAGAGGATGAGCTTGCCATGAGGAATGTGGTATGCATGGAAGCTCTCAGAGATTAAAAAAAAACACACACACACACACACACACAAATTGCGGCTTTGGATTTGGCTAATAATGTCCATATGAACACGTTTGCAGGTGAAAGAGTGAAAAAACGGTGATAGAGTGGAAGGAACGAGAACATAGTGAAGAGGATGAGCTTGCCATGAGCAATGTGGTATGCATGGAAGCTCTCAGAGATTGTGGACTGAAGAAGTTCTTCATGACACCGTGCCTCAGAGCTCAACCAGATCTGCTGCAATACTTGATTAGTATCTGGGACGAGGATCAAGAAAAATTCATTCTTCGAGATCAGGAGCTTGAGATTGATGTTTTTGATATTTATTTCATAACACGACTGTCGCGGAGGGGGGTAGCACCGATCTTGACCGGCACCCAACCCACTATGGAGAGCATGGGCATGGTGATTGACAGGGTATGCCGAGGAGCACAGAAAGGATAAAAAAGCGGGAAAGTGGACATCTAGACTATCCTGGATTTAGAATTAAGGGTAGGGCTACACACGATCACACGAGCTGCAGGAACACAAGCGCCGCACGAAGCAACAAAAACACAGCTACTTCTTGTTGTAGTCTGCTTGACACCAACCATCTACAACTGGGCAGAGGCAGTAACAATCAATATTAAACATCAACTAACAAAGTGCAAGAAGGCCAAATTGAAACATTTTGTTTATGGGTATATCCTGGTATCGTTCATTCTCGAACGGCTACCAATATTTCAGTGTTAGGAGGTGATAGTCCCAACACCACCAGCACTGGAACCACGGATGGCCCGATGGGTAGCTTTGATGCCAAAGTCAGGGGGCGGTCAACAGATCTCCTGAAGACTGGAGTTTTTTTATTGGCTTCGCCGACAGTTGATTTTCGTGGAGGACTGGCCCTACTCTGGCACAGATTTTACTAGTGATCCGGACCTCCCACTCCCGAAAGGAGAGGATTGGGATGAAGCACTTGGTAAGACTCATTTTTAGTTTTATGAGTATTGTGATTTTTTTGGATATGTATGTTTTGACAATTAATCCATGCATTTGCAGATGTAGGCCCAGAGAGACCTGCAGGGATGTCTCTGATAGCGAGGCGAATTTTCCTAGACTATGCACGTATGTTCCTGATGGGTCCTAGACTATGCGCGTTTTGACGATGTTCCTCGTGCATACCAAAGACATACTGTGGGAGTGTAAAATTGGGTTCACCGCTTACTAAGGCAGCTTGTTCGGGCAGTGACATGTTATCATGATCATCATGTCGATTGGACACCTAGGCTTTTATTTTTGCATGTTTTTTCTATGAGACATGGTGTCTTAGGATGTAACAGAAACACACATATTTTTTTAATTTTGTGGTGCACACTGATGCAAACATTCGATATTTATATATACATCTATTTTCCTATTTGATATGAGTCACTCATGTGATGATGATTTTTACAAATTATGCAAATGCCTAATACAATGTTAGCCAATGTATCAGTTAAATAATCTACATAATAAGTAACGACCCAAAAGAAAGGAAAATGTTCACAAAGCACACCAAGCCAAAATATTTCATTTTTACGCAAGCTCGAAAACAAAAGTAAACTATGCTTGAAGTTGGTTTCATTTTTACGCAAGCTTGAAACAAAGGTAAACAATGCTTGAAAAATGGGTACGGGAATGCCCCCAGCATGGTGACTCCATTCGAGGGTACATGCCCCCCAAGCTTCAGTCCAGCTGAAATGAACGAAAAGCAGATGGAGTGAAGGTTCAAATTACGATATCAAGAGAAAGACTCAACTGGGATTTTACGAGATCTGATGAAAGACTCGAATTGAATAGGAATGTGTTTCATTGTTTTAACAAGGTTGACACATTAAAAGAACTATCCTCATGAGCTCATTCATTTTTTAACGAGGTTTACATAAAAGACGAACTATCCTCAAGACCTAATTCATTTTTTTAACGAGGTTGACATAGAAGATGAACTATCCTCAAAAGATCTTGTTTCATTTTTTAAGGAGCTTGACACAAGAAAACGAACTGTGCTCCGTCGACCTTTCATCATTATGAATAATAAGTCATGGCTTCCAAGAGTTCCGCACCGGATGGGAGAACAACATCTTGGAAATCAAGACCCAATGCCCCCAGCACACAATGCACAACAACACTATCACTGAATGCGGGCATGGGACAGGTAGCCACATAATTAACCTATGGCAGGGAAGACACAACTGACAGATAAAAATCTGGCAGAGATGATGGCGGGCTAGCTGCCACATCAGGACCAAAGAATGAAAGTTGATCAATGGTCACGATCTGACCTTTGTGTGGAAAACAGATCACACGAAAGAGGGAGGAGACAAGTGCACCCATGGCATAAGCATAGTCACGCCCCAAGAGTAAATTGAAATCCAAGGGGCCTGGAACAACCATCATGTCTATATAGACGGTTTTCCCTCCCAAAGTAATATGCAACTTCGGAAGGATCCCTAACGGTTGACTGGTTCTTCTGTTAAATGCCAACAAATCCTGCATAATAAGCACAAGCAGTGGAGAACCAAAATCTTTCCAAGTAGTTGAAGACAGAACACTAACATACGGGCCTTCATCTATAATCGTTCTAGGTACGGCTATATCAAAGGCTTGTACCATGATCTCAAAAGGCACATAAGAAGGAATACAATATCCTGCAAATCGACTCCAATCGAAGGAAGCGACCAAACTACTTGGAGTGGGTACCTTAGAAATGAGATGGTCATCCCCTGGTGTTACCAAAGCAAGAGGAGCATCCTCCTGGACCTCCATCATGGGAGTAGGAGGAGTAACTTCTTGAACTACAGGGACGAGAGAATATTTCTCCAAGTCCGAGGAATCTGAAGAAACAAGAAGAACATGAGGGGGATGAGATCCACTCTTGATGGAAAATACCTGATAATCCATAGGCGAATCAGATTGACCGATTCCACAACCAATGGTTGGTTGGGAACGGATTCATGAATTTGAATTTCCGGGGGAACGGGATCGACCAAGAATGAATCTTGACTGATCGTGGAATCAACTAGCAGAGGACTCAAAGAAAGCTTCTGGTAACCAGTCGGAAGGCAGGGTGCAGAAACAGTAGGGTTGTCCAAGACTCTCTTGGCTTCATCCATGTACAGACAAAGGTGAATGGGATGATGCCCTTCACACAACTTATAGGGATTGGTAATCTTACCCTGTGTTTTATGAGTCTTATCATTACTAGTCGAATATGTACCACCAATAAGACTTCCAGAAGCCAAAGGCAACAACAGACGATCGTCGAACCATGCTTCATGTACTTTGGGAATGCCAGGGCAGTCTCAAAGAAGATGGTCTCCTTTGCATAACATGCAAGGGAATTTGACTTTCCATGGAAGGTTGGATGGTTTATCGATGGAAGGGGTCTGAGGCACAATGGCCGCAGAGCTGGCCTCTCTCTTAGTTGACTTCTTCTTCTTCGTTTTCTTCTTCTTCTTCTTAGCCACCGGGTTACTAACATCCAGAATTTCACCAGGCGAAGTAGAAGAGGAAGATGAAGAAACAGGAAAAGAAGGGGAGAGGTCCACCTTAGAATCAACATGATGTTGTTTAGGTGGAGGGGATGATTGTACAACGGGCGGAACATTTGAGACCACAGAGGTCGAGAATAACCAAATAGGCAACCCAACAGTTAACCCCGGAAGGGACAACTTTGCCATATAAGGAGCATCAATGTTCCCAAAACCAGGAGAAGGACAAGGATTCCCTTCGGAAGAGATCCCTTGGTTGGTAAACCCTGGAAATATTTCCATTGGAAACAACCATAAAACAAGTAACTTTAACCAGGAATATTTTGTGGGCAGTTAATTTTATGACATTGAAACCAGACTTTGTTGTTTCATGTTTTAAGAGTCGATAAACAGACAAAATATGACTTTAGTCACTTTCAATTTTAAACAAGCGTGAAAGGAAAAGTGCTCGATGATCTCTTCTCTTTTTAAAGAGTCACGAAAAGATCGAAATGACTACTCTGGTAATCTAATAAAGAGGGTGTACCAAGTTTCCGTGAACTTCCATATACACCTTGGTGATCAAATGAAAGAGAAATGACCAAGGACTTTCCGTACGTGCAAGTAGTCTCCCCGAATGATGTGTTCGGTGTATCACGGTTACAGGGCGGCAGACTCGGCTTCCTATGGATAAAGGATTTGAACCTATAGGGGTCTCCCTTTATATACTCGACAGTACGGGGAGCACAAGTCCTTACTATTGTTGTCTAAATCCAATGGGCGAACGACAGCTACTAGTTTTTAAGACACCGGAACACGTCTCTAGCCTGGACCACTACAATATTTATGTTAGGTTCCAATGTTTCCTTAGGTTAATTCAATTGATTTTATAGTTGATCTTGAATTATGTTTAAATTTCAAGGCCCTACCGAATGTCGATCTCAAATTTCCTAAATGCAAACCATATGCAAATGAACACCATTTTCCATTCAATGAATGCTAATTATGAGAAGGATAAAGACCTTTCAAACAATAACAATCAAATGAAACCAAACGAAGAAATCCACTAATGCATCTAATTCAATCAAGCGAAAAATGAAAAAATCCTTTCCTAGTTAATCAATCACTAGTTATGCAAAAGAAATTTCCTTTTTCATTCAAACGAAAGAATGCAATTTTTTTATTTTTCAATGAAATAAAGTATGCAATGTACTTATCACATGAAAAACAAAACAAGCACTAGTTCGAGGATTGTGAATGTAAAGAGCTAATCTGAATAATTCTAAGAAAGTAACACAAACACAAAAATGCACTCAAACCAATGGCACACTCTTCCAATCAAAGAAACGATCCAAAAAAGAAATGTGATCTATGCTTGGAGCAGCAAGAAGAACAATCAAATGAAACCTAAAATGATCATTCAATCAAAACAAACACTCAAAGGATCAAAAAGAACTAAAGGAAATTGATCAAGAGATGTGACTGGCAAGAATTACAAAGTCTCAACTTTCAATCAGAAGGCTTAGTGAGCTAAGACACTCAGAAACCCTAAGGCCATAAACTGCATTGATAAGTAAACAGGTGTACAACTGAGAAGAATAATTCTATGACAATCAAAACAATCTCAATAGGATAATTGCAGATCAGAAAACCACACAGAGGCAAGAAAAACTGACCAAAAAACTCAAAAGAGTTGCTAAACCAAACCCTACAGGATTTAGTGCGACTGTAAGGCGGTAATCCGTGCCAAATAGAGGTTGGCACTAGTGCAACACAAGCAACATGCGCCAATCGGTGTGACTGTTCAATCCAAAAATGCGCCAAGCCAGATATCTATGGGAGAATGGGAAATATAATGAGCAGAGGTCAATTTTGACACTCTGCAGCTGAACAATAGGACTCTAATCAAGCAAGCATACCAGAAAAGCTAGATGAACAAGTAAACGACCGAAGTCGACTTGACAAGGAAAAAAAGACAAACTCACACTGAACCCCTCTGGAGTCGCCAATTTTTTATGGAAGTAAATCATCTCTACGGACAGAGATGATCCTTTTAGCCCTAGAATGGGTCTAGTAACAAAAGGAAAAACTAGAGTGTAGGTTCCTAATTACTGAATGAAATAGACGAGGCAGATCGACCTACCTAGAGTCCAAAGTTATCATTGTGGTTGTTGTAGCAGTGGCCTCTCGATTCTTGTCTCAGAAAGTCACGATCCTTTCGCATTGATACTTGGATATCTGCACAAGATCAACAAACAAGAGCAGCAAATGAAGCAACAATCTCATTCATAATTACTAACCAGTCAAGGAGGGCTAAGCATGTTGCATCAATAAAATACATCAAACACGACATGGGAACCAGACAATAGTTATACATATTTATTAATAAAAGAAAGAGATACAACCAATCCTTGACGTCACGGCCTCCTTCAGCGGGGTTCAAATGAAGTGCGTCTCAATGAATGTCAGGGAATTCGAACAAGGTAAAGGCACAAGCCTAAGCTCTCTCAATGAGGGACTCTTCCATCCTATCTTAAATAGAAATATCTCCAGTGTTCCTGCTACAATATCTTCAGTTCAGCTAGCTTCATCAATGGAGGATGGCTATATTTATAGAGGGAAAGGAGGAGGTTGGGATCCCTACTATGGTGGTAGGGAGGCCTTATCCTTTGGGAGGTTTCCCCAAAAGGTGGAAACAAGAGGCCAAAGGAGGAAGGCAGTGGTTATTCAGTCGAACCACTCCCTATAACTCATCCATGAGGTTGTTGTGATCGAAACTTTTCCTCTATTTTTAAAAAACTTTCCATAAACATATTGGCGCGGGTGGCTAACTGAGACAGAGTGCCAACTGGCGCGGGGGCCAATGTTAATCTGCCTCATCGGCGCGAGAGCATAACGGGCTACTAGCGCCAAGGAAAAAACAGGTGTTTTTGGTGGTCTGTTCAGGAAATGGTCAACAAAATGAATGTTTTCCTCATGGCAAGGGATGCAATGGTGGTATTTGCATGGCATGACACTTTATTTTGATCACAGAAATGAGCCTCCAATGTGCGTGATGGGGATTGCAGGGACAGTGAAAAAATGATGTGTAACAGTCCCAAACACTGATAAAGTACTAAAACAACTTCAATTGAGCTCTGAGACATGGTGCCATAAAGAATTTTTTGAGCCCGCAATCTCTGAGAACTTCCATACATCTTTCGTTCTCCATGGCGAGTTCATCTTCTTCGCTATGTTCTTGTTCTTTCCATTCAATCACCATTTTTTCCTTTCGCACCTGCAAAAAAAATCCATATGGTTGTCATTAGCAAAATCCAATGCTTTTGAGTGGTTAAATTGGGCTTGCTTTTTTGAATTTACATGCTAAAATCGTTGTCGCAGTTGCTGCAATTGTTTTAGAAATAGTCGCGCCAATTGGCGCGCCCCCGTTCAACTTTTAGGTCAGTTGGTGCAAGACCGTGCTCGGTACCTGCACCGACCACTGCACCCTAGATTTTATAAAATCCCCCCATAGATCTACAAAAGTGGGGTTGCAGGTAATGAAAAAACAATCAAAATGCAGGGAATGGTGTGAGTTCTTACCTAGAATAGATGGATTGACGGTTTGCCTCGCAGATTGCGCGCTGTCAGCGCCGCAAAATCACAGTGAAAAAAGGGTAACAAATTGATCTCAAGAGGTAAAAGTGAAAAGTAATTTATTTTTTACCATTTTTGGAATTTTATAACTTTTCGAAACCCTAATTAGGTTTTAAAGCATATTTTTCAATTGTTGTGCTATGTTATTTTGAAAAATGGGTTTTACGTGCATCTCTTGTGTAGCAACAGGTCCTCGACGTGACGACGATGAAGTGATGAGTTGGATTTTATACTTTTTCAGACTCGGTAAAAACACAAAAAAGATACTCTTGGAGTCATCTTTCAGCTCTTTTCTGACTCTCGAAAATTGAAAAGATTTTCGAGACTCTTGTCGTTTTGAACTCTTTAAATGGCTGCAAAACGATATCTACCCAGTATACATTTACCCCTTTTTCGAGTTGGGATAGATTATTTACGAAAAAGGTATACCTTGTCCTATCGCGACCAAGAGGTTCTCTCAGACACACTTTTCTACCTTTTCGGATCTGTGAGACGACCTACAAAAAGGGACTTGCTGGAGTTTTATTTTCTTCTTCTTTTCAAACTCTCTAAACAAGAAAAGATGTCAAGTTCTTCCTTTGTCAGACTCGTTAAAAGCTAAATGACATCGGAAACTATCACTATGATGTAACTGAGTTCTTCCTTCCTAGGGCTCGTAAAATGTACTAGGATGCATTTGTCCGAAGGAAAAACTTACATGACAAGCATATGATATCCCCTTCAAGCTTCTTTCCAAAAATAATTGGGGTACTCACCAGCAATGGTGGGGGGAAATGGAACCAGTTCTCAGTTGTGTCAGCAGTATGTCGCACTTGAACATCGCACTCATCTGCATTCATGTCGAGTTGGGGACATCTCATTTCATCATTTTTGCCTCCATGGGTTTGGGTAATTTGTTTTGACCTCTCATCTGCTCCTTACCACGTCACCATGACCTCAAATCCCTTGATGTCAAATACTACTAAATCCGAAGTCGTGTCACTGATTTGTTCAAGAGAAGTTTCTGTTTGTAGTTTTCAACCTCTCTCTGATCCTCTTTTTGGTCCCGATTCCCTATCATCATATTCTTCTGTCTCATGTTGATGATGTGGGAAACATTATGGACCAGCTTCGACCAGGTCACTTCCTGTTGACTTCAACTCATTATCCAGGAAGTTGATCTAAAGACTCCCTTCCGTTACCTTGGAGCTTGCATGCCTCAATGGCAAGTTCTTCGCATTCGACGACAGGTCCACATCAGTGGCCTTCGATCGAGTGATTCTGCTGGTGTTCGAAGCCAGATCACTGTTGATATTTTGTGGATTGTACTAGTTGTACCTTGAGAGCCATTGTCATTATTGGTGGTTTCTCTCATGCCTGTTAACATCTTACATCAATGGCTGGTAATCATGTGACTTTCTTGAATGTTTGACTTCAACTTACATATTCGCATGCTTGAATTTGTACTTGTTCGAGTCGAGATGGAGCGCAAGACCCTGAGTTTTGTCTGATGAAATCTAGGTTGCAGGATATTTTGGTTTATCATGACTATATTCATGACTCTTTTGATTGGATGGATGTGACCATACTTGAGTCTTATATTGATCCTTACTACTGGATGGCTACATCCATACCTCAGATCTTGTTTATATATGTACTCTATTATGGATGGTTGTGCCCATGCCACATGTTCATGTATCAGAGATATCAGTTGGATTTGTACTTGCAAGTCTTCTGATGGCAGTGTTTGGTTTGAATACGTACTCGTAACGCATTTCACTCCTCCCTCTCTCTCGGACCTCACACTTTAGGGGGCATCTGTTACACAACATTTTGTCACCATCCCTGCAATCCCCATCCCGCACATTGGAGGACCATTTATGTGACTTATATGTAGTGTCATGCCTTGCAAAAAGTGTCATTGCATCCCTTGCCATGAGAAAAACATTTCCTCTGTTGACTATTCCTGGAACAAACCATAAAAAACACATGATTTTGGGTCAGCACTGGAAGGCAGTTATGGCCTCGCGCCATTAAGGGAAATTAGCACTGGGCCCCACACCCATTGGCACTCTAGCTCAGTGGACTACCTATGTCGAGTTGTTTTTGGAAATTTTTTTAAATATAGAAGTGAAGTTTCCATTGCCAACCACTTCGTGAGTGGAGTCAATATGAGTTTTGTGACTGAATAATGTCAAACATCTTCCTTTGGCTTCTTGTTCCCTACTTTTGGACAACCTCCCAAAGGATAAGGCCTCCCTTCCACCATTTGAGGGATCCCAACCTCCTCCTCCTCTCCTATATATACATCTCTCTCACATAGATGCAGCTAGCTAAACATTTTGGAGAATAGTTGAAACAATTTGAATAATCTGGTGTGAGATAAAGCAGAGAGAGACCCCTCGTCGAGAGAGAGTCTAGGCTTATTTCCTCGCCAAGTCCAATTCCCCGAAAAATGCTTGAGACGCGTTTTGACTGGACACGCTGAAGGAGGCTGCGACGTCAAGGCTCATTTGGTTGTAATCTTTTCTTTCTCTTAATTAATACATGACTGATGTTTTGGTTCCTGCCTTGTGTTGATGTGATTAATCTTGCATAATACATTTAATTCTCCTTGACCAATTAGATAGTTATGAATGAAAATATTGTTACGCATGCTGCTATTGTTCTTTGATCCTTGTGCAGGCACTTGACTACCGCCGCTAAAGGACTGCAACCTGTTGGGACGAAGATCAGGAGACTGCAGCCACAGCTACGAAAACTACATTGGAACCAAGGTAGGACATCTATTTCAACTCAGTTTCATTCATTAACTAGGAATCGACACATTAGGATGTCCTCTTACTGCTAGACCCACCCTAAGGCTAGAAGGATCGCCTCTGTCCGTAGAGGGGATTTACCTACACAACAACTATCGACAAGGAATTGTAGCAGAGAACCCTTCACCCACATTTGGGAATGGAAGAGGCACTCCCCCTACTACGGATATTTTGGTTCCTCCTTATTTTCATTCCCCTTGTTTGGTTCTGACTCAGAATGAGAACATGCATCTCATTCAGATGCCTTCAGTTTGAACACCAACAACTGTTTGGTCTCACACTCACTTGTGTTTTGAGTGGGGCTGTTATGAAATTCACACAACTTCCCCGTGTCATTCTTTGGCTTTGTGGTGTTGTTCTGAGTTTCCACGCTTTTTTTATGCCTCTTATTTTGTTGTTCAGGGGCGCCTTTCCATTTCTTTGGATTCACATATCCAAAGACTCGCTTATTTTCCTTAAATTTATACTCAATCTTGGCAGCATATCGATATGTCATGCCAAGCGAGGTAATGTTGAGGAACTCCATTTCCTCATGAATGTATTTGTGCAAAAAGTTGCAATACTTGAGCACCAAATGTTTCTCAGAATATTTAATACCCAAATTTGTGCACAAGGTATGGAACAAATTCATCAGCTTGTGCACATCTTGATCCCTTTGTTGTCGCAGCATGGTCCATTGGATGTACTTGTCGTCATAGCTCCCCACAAGGTACTATTGTTCCTTGATGTCGTCTCGGAACGAATTCCAAGTGGGAGTGGCCGAGAACAAAGAGTGTTCCCTCTCATCCTTTTGTTCACAGTAGGTTTCCCGCCAGTATTTGACATGACGGGCGACTTTTAGGAGTGAAAAAGTAATATTTTCTCGGTCGGAGAAATCATGGATCGAGAAATACCCTTCTAGCAAATTCAACCATCTATATACGTCATCTACATCTATCTGGCCTTCAAATACAGTAATGTCGAAATTGACTTGTACCTTGAAAGGAGTGGCACTTCCAAAGTGGTTGTTGGATGCAGATGCACCGCCGATGGGCATTCGTTGAAGGATCTGGGCAAAGTTATCCATGATATCATTCATTTGTTTCTCGAGGGCCTCCGTGAGAAAAATTTTGATAGGATCTCCTGCTCCCTCGTCTTTCTTTTCGTTCACCATGGGACACCTTCGAGGTTCACGAGGTTGATCTTGCAAGGGTTCAACCAAATTGAGCACTAACTCCTTGTATCCTGACCTCGTTGGGGACATGTAAAGAAAAACAGAGAAAGAGTAGACCGCTCTGATACCAGTGATCTATATTTATGCAGGAACGCAATAGAATACACATATAACCATAAATAAAAAGATGTAGCTTATCTCTAAGAAGAGATGTGGCGGCTATAGGGCTCTGAACTGAGTTATAATGAGACTTGAATACCTATTTATTATTAAGAAATAATGGAAAATCCTAAACATCCAAAAACCTAACCCTAGGTGACGAAGCGCCAAACTTTATGGGCCCCGTTTGGGTAAATTGGTACATCAACTTCCCCGGGATGTAACTTTGGCATATGATCTATGTTTGATGTGCACAATACCTCATTAGAAAGATCTATCCAAGGACTACAACTTTTGAGTGAGAAATATGGTTAAAGACCCATGTTTCTCCCATGATTCCCAAAAAACATCGTTTAGGTCCATAAATCGGCTCTGGAATTTTGGGACCAGAAAAAACTGCTAAAAATAGTAAAATGTGCTACAATTAAGGAAACTGAAATACTGAAAGAAATGATGGCAGTGGTCCAAGTGGAATAGGAGGGTGGCCACCTATATCCAATTGGATCATCTTCTTAGTTTGTAAGTGTCAAAGTCACCTGCTCACACATGCTCGGTCTGTAACAAGTTCATGATCACACCATTTTATGCAAGCTTGAATAGGCATCGCACAAGTCTAGCAAGACAGTGTCGTTGTAATTTTCAACCTATGTCGAAAGTTGGTGCTCACTTTCATTGATAACCACTCACTTTTGGTTGCAATTGTTATTCTATTTCGGTGAGTCTTTCCAATTGTCGCTTTTGCACATTTCAATTTCACAAGTTTCACTTTTATGTTTACAACTATAACCTTTTCTTGGTTTCACTTTTATAAGTCTCATTTTCATGTTATCTTTTCCGTGACATGTGTCATTTACATTTTTCAAGTGTCGTTTTTTATTCATCTTACTGTCGAGAGTGTCGTCTTTTAGCATGACAAGCATTGCCCATCGCACATATGTGGTTTTTTTTTTGTTTCAAAGGGTAAACTTGGTGCCAATGAGTCATTATTATCATGTAGACATGTATCACACTCATTCTCAAAGTTTCAAGCACTGTTGCATAAGTGTTGTCACCATCGTCAAAAAGTGTACCTTTTGTGTCGCACTTGGGGAGAGTCATCACATTGAGGGAAGTATGTTGTTCACGTGTTATAAGTGTGTGATCATGTTCAAGTTTTACTTTTTTTCACTTTTTTCTCACTGATCCCAAACTTAGCCAAATCTAGAAACAATTCCTTCCTGATCAAATTTACCTCACTCATCTTTCTTGAACAGTGCATTGCGCAGTCCTAGTCCTCAAACTTCAACCTTTCCTCTTGGAATTGTGCAATTCCTAGTCTCTGACTTCCAGAACTGCACACTGCATAGTATTAGTTCTCAGTCCCAACCCTTGAGCTCCATAACTGCGCATTCCCTGCCTTTAGTTAGTCTCCTCTGCACACTGCAAATGTTGGAAATACTGAGAGGGGGGGTGAATCAGTATTCCTTTCAATTGAGCATTAGTTAATCTTCAATTATTATCAGTGTTTGTACAATGATAGCAGCAAACAAGAGGAACACAAATGCACACAGTTTTTAAGGTGGAAACCCACTCCGGGACAAAAACCACCTAATGCTTTTCTAATAATTCTTTTCAACTCCAATTGAAAATAAAGCTCCAACTTCCTAGAATCTAGAAAAGCATTATTCTCCAGCTCCGACCGAATGGATGCTCCAACGCTTGAGATTCTTCATTATTCAACTGAATGGATGCCGCAACACCCAATGAGCTACAACTCACCCTAGCACCACCCTACCATCCTATAGAAGAATAAAAAATGAATGGACTCCCGTACCAGGGAAAATGGTCCACTTTACAATGATACAGAATGATGTAGAAGAAGAATATATACTAGACCATAACCCCAACTTTGACACAAACACCTAATGATGATCCTAGACCTCCCAACGCTACCTCTTCAACCCTTGCGTATAGATACTAGTGCCAATTTGTACAATAATGTATTTACAATGACTAGGTATAATGATACCTTTACAATGATCGTATGCATAAGGTTGCCCACTTGAAGACTTCATATGATGAACTTCTGCTGTTGTTATGCACCTTGGATGCTGATATTTTCATGCTACCTCTCGCTACATCTTACTTTGCTTTTCCTGGCCGTAGAAATTCCTCAACTCTTTGCAACCCTTGACAACACATGATCTAGCTTTTTATTGCCTTCTAGGAGCTCGATATTGAATCTAGTGTATCTCTGTCATTTCAGATCCTAAATATCTGATTTTAAGTCTTGTAGTATTAATCTTACTCATATTTCCAATGCCATAGGTCTGACCCAATTTGGATTCTTGAAGAGAGAGTTATACCCAATCTCTCACAATGCCCTAATTATGGACTGTTTCAGAAGAGCGCACTTTTATGGCATACCACGCATCACTGTTTATTCATTTGTTTTTGAAATTGATAGAGAGTAAATTGTAGACTATGCACTATCCATCACTTTTTACGGCATTCCAATCCGATACTCAGAGAGAGATTTATGACGAATTTACCAATGTCACTTCTTTGAGATGAATTTCAGGAGCCCGCAAAAACCCTGACTTACACAGATCATATCTCCAAACATATTGTGCATATTGATCTAAAATTGTTACTGCAGTTTCCTCAGTATTTAATCTTTTCCTCATAAAAATTTCAGCTTCTGAACCTTCGTAGAAAAAAATTTAGAGCGAAAATTCCAAGATTACCTGTTTCAGATGGCCAAATCCCTTTCATAAGGAGGAAATGAAGATCACAATTTATATGAATGCTTAAGTTGAGAGGGGCTTCAACAAGTGAACATGGGAGGGATTTTAGGAGCTTAAAAAATATTAATTATGACTTTTCAATGACCCATGCCCCAACTCCATGGGGTTTTAGCCCACTAACTGGGGGTACAAACTTCAAACATGAATATCTCTCAAACCGTGAAGAATTACATGGCGTGCCATATATCAACGGAAACATCTCGACAAGTAGAAACCATAAAAAGCAATATTGACCCAGAATATATTAATTTGGTAGGTCAAAATTCCCATTCAATTTTGGGTTAGCCCCTGGTGCTGCTTGGGTTGACATCAATGACAACCGCTAATCAACAATCTCCCCCTTTGGCATTGATGGCAACACAAGTACTCCCCCGGCGATCATGACACCTCTTCCTACAACATTCTCTCCCCCTTTGACATCAATGGCAAAGGGTAACTCCCCTTGAAACACAACCATTCTACAGACCTGTACACACTTCCACTCGCGCTGACACATAACCATCCTGCAGACCTGCACACACTTCCACTCCCCCTTTATATTCTGAAAAAGGAAAATCTAATGAGAACTTAGGAGAATCCCAAGCTTGTGGCGAAGATATTCCAATGTTGGCGAATATTTAATATGTGATTCTTTTGGTGCTGCTTGGAATCTTGCTACTTGTCCAACTGCTTGCATAACATCTGGTCGGGAGGCTATTACATATAGAAGACTACTAATCATAGATCTATACAACCTTTGATCCACATCCTTAGATGAGTCGTCTATGCTCAATTTGCAACCAAGTAAAGACATCTCGAAATCACTTTGCACCTTTGTAGAAAAATTCTTACTTAGTCGATCATCATTGCTACCAATTATTGTATCATCCTCTTTAGCTATTAGACATGCTTTAGTTGCTTCATCTAGAACATATATGTCGTTTGGAGCTCGACTTGCTGTAGCCACAATTTCACTATACACGCCTTTCCTGATTTCACATTTCGTGGAGTTGAATAGTATTGTGTGTCCTTGATCACACATTTGTCCAACACTGAGCAAATTGTGATTCATGTTTTCAACCAGTAGAACATTATTGGCTAGAGAATCTTTGCTTCCGAGAGTGACAATACCGGATCCTATAACATTTGAAGATCCATCATTTCCAAAGGACACGGTTCCATCCTTCTTCTCTTTCAGAGATACAAATTTATTTCTATCTCCAGTCATATGCGTTGAGCAACCGCTATCAATATACCACACTTCTTTGTTCTTTTGAGCCTTGAGAACGAGAGCACAATTATCATTCTTCTTCTTCTTCCATGTTCGTTCATTCTGTGGCTTCGAAGATTCTTCTGGAGGACTTTCAAGTCTGCAGTCTTTGGCTATGTGTCCAAAGTTTCGGCATTTGTAACATTCAATATTATTTCTTAAATGTTCAAATCTATTGATGTTTCGCTGAGCCCTGGGAGGTTCATATTTGACAGATCTCCTGGAATTGTATTCATTCCTAGGGTACGTGCGACATTCTACAGCTTTATGACCAAATTTTCCACATGAATAAAAGTAGCCATAAAAAATATGTTGGTACCTGGATGGAAATTTTCATCAAGGAATTGTCTTCCAAGGTTGTTCTTGCGAATCTTGTCCAATGAAGTCTACATGCGTGTCATATCTCATAGGTTCATTGTATTTTGTTGTAGAAGGTCCTGCTTCTTCTTCTTTGTAACCGATGCAAGTTTTGTCATTGTAAGATCATTGATTGTTGATGAGTTCTTCCAATGCCCTTGAGCTGTTGGCATAGTTTTGGATAGTTTTTCCTTTCTTCACTTCCTCACGTAGCGAGACTACTTAGACTTCTAATTCTTCCCTTTCTTGGTTGCTTTCTTCCAACTTCTTTTGAAGTGACTCTTCAATGCATTTGTGTTCTTCAACTTCAATTTTGAGACCTTGAACTTGTTCTTCAAGAGTTTTGGAACGGATCTTCTCCGCCTTGAGATATTTTATAAGCTTGATTGCTTCCTCATAAAATCCGTCTATGGTCCATCCTTCTTCTTCGTTGTTTGATACCTCTTGCTTATTGTGCTTGGTCATAAACAATACTCTCTCATTGGCTTCTTCTTCACTATCATTGTCTTCATCAGATGATGAGTTATCTTATTTAGAGAGAAAGTTCCTTTTGGATCCTTGCTTGTTGAATTTATTAAAGCCTTTCTTTCTTTTTGAGTTGCCATTACTTTTGTTTGGACATTTTGCTGCAAAATTCCCAACCTCATTACAGCTGAAACATATCAATGGAAGTTTACCTTTGAATTGTCCCTTACCAATTTATAGTTTTCTCATGAAGTAAGCATATTCTTCATCTGAAAGACCTTCTTCATCATCTCCCTTTTCTTCACACTTGCACGTGCATGTATTTTCAATTGAAGGTTGTTTATCCTTATTGGTTTTCTTAGATGCAACGAACGCAGTTTCTAGATGCGAAGTACCCTCTTCTTCATCAAGTCTCATTTCATATGCTATGAGAACTCCATGTAATTCCTCTTTGCTGAGTTTGTCCAAATTTGCACTGTATTCTAAGACCGATACCTTTGGGTTGAATCTCCCAGGTAACGTTCTAAGAATATTTTGTATAATAGTCTTCTCGTCAACTGGCTCTCCCAATCCCTCCAGAGTATTGGTTATTTCATCAACGTATTGAAAATATGCAGCAATGTTGCAATCTTCTTTCATTCTGAGTTGCTCAAATTTTTCTCTATAGATTTGAAGCTTTGCTTCTTTGACATTTGAGTCACCTGCATATATATTCTCAAGCTTGCCCCATACATTTTTGGCGGTTTTACAACCCAACACCTTATGACAAGCAGATTCAATAAGTCCACTGATAATAATATTCTTTGCTTTTGCATCATTTACCAAATTCTTCTTACCTTGTTCATTCGTGGTTGATGTAAATCCATTTTGAACAATGTCCCATACTTCGTAACCTTGCACCAAGAGATAGACCTCCATTCTTCCTTTCCAAAGTGCATAATTATTTTCATTGAATAGAGGTACATCATTCTTGGTATGCTCCATGACCTCCTTCCAACTGTTAAACTGCTATTGAAGGAACCAAGCTCTGATACCAATTGTTGGAAATACTGAGAGGGGGGGTGAATCAGTATTCCTTTCAATTGAGCATTAGTTAATATTCAATTATTATCAGTGTTTGTACAATGATAGCATCAAACAAGAGGAACACAAATGCACACAATTTTTAAGGTGGAAACCCACTCCGGGACAAAAACCACCTAATGCTTTTCTAATAATTCTTTTCAACTCCAATTGAAAATAAATCTCCAACTTCCTAGAATCTAGAAAAGCATTCTTCTCCAGCTCCCACTGGATGGACACTCCAACGCCCGAGATTCTTCAGTAGTTAATTGAACGGATGCCCCAACACCTAATGAGCTACAACTCACCCTAGCACCACCCTATAGAAGAATAAAAAATGAATGGACTCCCGTACCAAGGAAAATGGTCCACTTTACAATGATATAGAATGATGTAGAAGAAGAAGATATACTAGACCATAACCCCAACTTTGACACAAACACCTATTGATGATCCTAGACCTCTCAACGCTGCCTCTTCAACCCTTGGCAAATAGATACTAGTACAATTTGTACAATAATGTATTTACAATGACTAGGAACAATGATACCTTTACAATGATTGTATGCAATGCTGCCCACTTGAAGACTTCATATGATGAACTTCTTGTTGTTGTTATGCACCTTGGAGGCTGCTCTTTTCATGCTACCCTCTGCTGCACCTTGCTTTGCTTTTCTGTCGTAGAAAGTCTGGTCTTTTGCAACCCTTGACAACACATGATCTAGCTTTTTATTGCCTTCTAGGAGCTCGATATTGAATCTGGTGTATCTCTGTCATTTCAGATCCTTAATATCTGATTTTCGGTCCTGTAGTATTCCTCTGAGTCATCTTTCCAATGCCATAGGTCTGACCCAATTTGGATTCTTGAAGAGAGAGTTATACCCAATCTATCACAATGCCCTAATTATGGACTGTTTCAGCAAAGCACATTTGTACAGCGTGCCACATGTCATTGTTTCTTCATTTGTTTCTAAAATTGATAGAGAAAAAATTATAGACTATGCACTATCTTCCACTTTCTACGGAATTCCAATCTAATACTCAGAGAGAGAGTTATGACGAATTTACCAAGGTCACTTCTTTGAGATGAATTTCAGGAGCCTGCAAAAACCCTGACTTACACAGATCATATCTCCAAAAATATTGCGCAACTTGATCTGAAATTTTTACTGCAGCTTTCTCAGGATTTCGGCTTCACCTTATAAAAATTTCCGCTTCTGAGCCTTCGTAGAAAAAAGTTAGAGCGAAAATTCCACGATGACCTGTTTCAGATGGCCGAATCCCTTGCCTAAGGAGGAAATGAAGATCACAATATATATGAATGCTTAAGTTGAGAGGGGCTTCAACAAGTGAACGTGGGAGGGATTTTAGGAGCATAAAAAATATTAATTATGACTTTTCAATGACCCATGCCCCAACCCCATGGGTTTTTAGCCCACTAACTGGGGTACAAACTTCAAACATGAATATCTCTCAAACCGTGAAGAATTACATGGCGTGCCATATATCAACGGAAACATCTCGACAAGTAGAAACCATCAAAATCATTATTGACCCAGAATATATTAATTTGGTAGTTCAAAATTCCCATGCAATATTGGGTTAGCCCCTGGTGCTGCTTGGGTTGACATCAATGACAACCGCTGATCAACAGCAAAGTCTCAAGCATCAAGCCTAAAAATTGAGCCCTTGAACTATGCAACCCCTAGGCCTCTACCCCTCGAAAACTAGAAAGTGGTAAACCTCAAGGCTTAAGCCTCAAACTTGAAACCTTGAGACCCTAAACTATGTAGTTATCTTTCCATGGCCTTCCTGAACTACACATTTCTCAGTCTCAAGGCTCAATCCTAGCCCTTGACATCTTGAGCTATGAAACCGCACAATCCCTTCGCCTTTGTCCCTCTCGAACTGTGCAGTGGGCATATTCAAGCCCAAACCCCTCAACTTGACCCCTTAAGCCCCTCAACTGCACAGATTACTTGCCCTAAATTTCTTGAACTATGCACTATGCAGTCTCAAGGATCAATCCTGGCCCTTGACCTCCTCGGCTACTCAACTGCTCAATTCCTGAACCTGTCTCCCAACTTATCACTCTGCTTCAACTTAGTCAGTGGTTGTCATGAAGCATGTTATGACAGGATGATGATGAAGGAGATGAAGAAGGAGACTCTGTTAGAAGACACCTTTGTAGCTGCAAAGACAAGTGGATCAATCATGAAAGACAAATGGACACCAAATTGCAACAACAGCTAGAAATCAAGCTCACATTGAAGACTCCCTACCTTAAAGCCTTATGGAGGAGGAAGAAGTAGAACATTTTACATGTTTCAGGAGACAAAAAGAAAGCAACAACAAATAATGACCTGACATTGCCACATCATCATGCATTCCATGCCATTAGTTTCATGTCATGTCTTTTCACGATTCATCATTTTCCGCATCATTTGTGGATTATGTAAATTCAATATTGGAAAAATATAATGTAAAGTGGAAGTCCAAGAGTCATCCATAGAATGTGAAAGGTCATGAAGGATTCAAAGAGTCACAGAGAAGTAAAACAGTCATGAGGGAATTCCAAGAGCCACAAGGGATGTGAATGATCACCCCATTTGGTATATATACACCCTCATTGCTCATGTAAAGGAATTTTTACCTTGGATCCTCCTACCAAACGTTAGAGAGGAAGATAGTTCTTTTGGAGGAGCAAGTGGTTGTTCTAACGCTCCACTATTGGGGCTGGTGGTGTTCAATGTACTAATGTATCTTGGAAATTTTGCTTGATTTTGAAGCTCATTAAGCTAGCACACTTTCATGCATATGTCGTAAATATTGTAAGACTATTCTTTGAATTTTTGTGATGTAAGTCATTTTCATCTATACTAAGGAAATTGAACTATTTCAGTGGATTTGGTACTTATCTTATTGAAGGTGTGTTGTATGTGTTTTAATAATCGTTGCTTATATGTGAACTATTTCGCTAGTTGCCCAATGATTTATTCATATGTATATGCTCATGTGTCTTTACTAGATTAATATTATTACTTGTATTCTAAAGGCCCACTTTTATTTCCCCTTTTGGTGGAAGAACCTTGATACATTATGCAGCTAAACATTCCAAAAGGCATACTCACTTATTCATATGAAAGTACAAGTTGTAATATTCCAAAACTTGAAAAACAAGAATATTGAACATAAATCTAGAAATTGCAGTAACTATCAATAATCAAAACATGAGCAGATCATTGAACCATTTTATTATAGATAATAACATAAATGAAGTAAAATATCTTGAGGGAAAAGACACTCAAGCTAGGAAAATAAGCCTGAAATGACCAAATACATCAATACATGAAACATTGATGCTACACAAAATGTCGAAAGGCCATGACTGCGTAGTACTATTGAGAATAACTGTAGTTGGAAACTAATAATACATGGATATGCTGATATAGTGCTCAGAAAATGATGGCATCAGAGATCTAGGCTCTCTAGCACAATTCCAAGATAACCCAGAAAGAGTTTCTTGAAATATTCAAGATGAAAAATTGCATCCCTAAGGCTAAATAACGCACTACAACTGAGTAATTGCTGGGAGGTCACTAGTATGATGTGAAAATGGTTGATAATCCTCCCTACTGATCCTCCGGATTAAGGGTTGCTCCCCTCACTGGAAAACAAGCTCAAAAACTTAGGTACTTGACCCTCCACTGCAACTGACCTGCAAAATAATGTAGTTCCTGAACGAGACTGCGCTACTGATGATGGCTGAAGCTTGGCCTGATGCCAAATAGTGGAATGAAGCTTAAAGGAACCTCTACTGAGTGGGAACTCAAAGTCTCCTGAGGAGGAGGGTGGGATTTCCGCTCGGAAACACCCTTGTGCTAAACAACACAGCAGACTTCGCTAAACAGCTGAAGCGTGCAGAAAGTCATAAAAGACCAAACATAAAAATATTTAGAATTCCTTCTATGGCTGTCATCCCCTTCCTTATATGCTTTGTGAGCCTCATCCCCCTTGGCCCCACTCAATAATGATGCTACTCTCATGGAGACTTCCTCCCATTATGACTACACTGTCCTCCACTATCTCCACTACCTCCATAACTTGGTTGTTGATTTGGTAAAATTGACCCCATCCACATGCATTGACCCACATTCACACCAAGAAGTGGTTTATTCATCTTTACCCCATCTAGATGCATTGATCCACATTCACATTAAGAAGTGGTTTTATTCCTACTAAAGGGATTTATGGGTACCTCTACCCTCTTATTCATCTATTAATTAAGGAAGAAAAATTTTAATATTCTAATTAGTTAAAAGCTAAATTAGTAATATTACAGTCCTCCCCTCCAAAATGTTGCTTGTCCTCAAGCAACTACAAAGATGTGGGCCACCCTGTTGACCCCATGCAACTGTGACCAGTGCCCGGATCCCATACAAACCCCTCAATGGGGCTATGCCCCTGTGTCAGGCTACCTAGAATAGACCCCTCAATTCCAGGATCCCAAATAGATCTCTCACCATACATGTCATCAATCAATCCTCCTGGATCCCAATGCCACCATGGCCAATCATCACCCAAGTCCCCTAGCTCGGACCGCACACTACATCTAGCTATAGCTACTGCCTCATGAGGTGAATACCACCAACATGCATCAATGCTCCATGGCCCCTGTTGTGCCCTATATTTCACTATATAAGCTGCCCCACAAATTGCATACCAACTCATCACCTCTCTCCCCTAAATCAATCCAATGTTGATCCTGCTCTCCTGAATTTGGGATGGAATGCTAAAGATTTTTCGACATGTGCCCCACTGCAAACTGTAAACCATAGTACCTATCATGTCTATGGGTCCCAACTCTTTTATGCATCTATCTAAGAAGATCATATGATCCTTAGGAAACCAACTTATGATCTCCCACCGCTCTATCCCGGTCGAAGAATCCAATGTGGTGATATCTGCATATGGAACAGGTCTGCAGTGTGGTCGCCAACTCACACTCAACTCATGCTGCTCTGTCCAACCTATCAATGAGAACTACCTCAAAGGTAAGGCCCATCTCTCTATCATTGGCTCAAGTGGGCAAGGTATAGTGAAAGCCCTATCGATGTACTCCTGGAGAGTGATGCCGCCTGAAAGTACTGCAGTCCTACTAATTGTATATGCATCTATCGACACCTCATCAATGGGTTGGCCCAAAGATGGATGCACCACTATCTCCAATATCTCCTCCTCCATGGTTGACCCCAAGGTTAGCCGCATATCTAGCACTAGCTCACTGTGAGCCTCCATCTGCCTCTCACCCAAAGGACTATCACGCACGATGTACATAACATTCTTCTAAGCTGCCCCATGCTCCACCATATGTTGCTCAAGATGAATAATCACAAGTGACTCATCATCCTAAATGTCTCTCATCGAGTCCTCTGACTGCTCACGCTACATGCTAGAAGACAAATCCGGCCTACTATCATCAACTCCACATGACCACTCATGCTCCCCAGAAGCATCCTCATTTGACCCCATGGACTCATTTGAAGAAGAGTCCTTGTCCTGACATACAAAAGGAATTTCCCTCTGCTCTACCTCTGCCACATCATCTACATCACTCAAGCATGAGTGATCAGGCCTCCCTCTGCCTCGAATCTGCCGATAGTACCCTCATAGCCCTGTCGCTGCTAAACATGGTATCTCCAGATGCTCAACACTATCCTCATCAATCCTAGGTGAGCTGCATCCCATGGTACACCTAATGCCCATGTCCATAAGTCCCCTTGGAGGTAACGCTCCAAGTGCCTGCTGCATCGTATCATGGGTCACTGCATACCACCAAGTGTATCTGCACTCCTCATAATGCCACTGTATGTTGTGACCTGCCCTTGTACACCACCGAATACCATCGGTTACGGATATACCATCCTATACCGTCATGTATCCTGCATGGGTCAAAATATCCACCACTCTGCTAGTAAACCCCCCATGAGGTGGGCTACATCTCCCCATTTTCTCTAAAGGATCAGAGCGACCCGACTCCTCATATGCCATTGACAATGACTTCACTGCTCCTATCCTCCATAGCTCAAGTGTACCATCTATCCATGATAGAGCATCCTCTCTATGCACTGCCATGTCTAGTGGCCTGTCGATGCCTCCTCCTCCAACTAGCTCCTGCCAACATAGGCTAATCACCCTGTGACCCCATGCATGGTCAGTTTGCTGAGATAGCTCCATAAAAGGGTGTATCCTCCTTTCGAACTATCTTGTCACTAGGGATGTCAAGGGCTCTGATAGAGATCTAAAAATGTGTGTGCACCCAAACATCAGACCCATCGCACAATGACTACCATCACCTACTGACTCTATCATGTGATGGGAAATCCCACCTAGATCCCAATAGTAATCCGACCCTCGTGTCCCCCTGGTAATCCATGGACTCTGCTGCACTATTTTCATGGATGTTTCCAACTTCCTATTATGCTTCCTACAAAGTCAGATGTTCTTTGAATCTTTGAGACTAAGATTCATATTCTAGAAAATAGTCACTAAGAGCCTCTTGCTCTTGTGGTCCTTGAGCCTCATTTCCTACTTCTAGGAAGGTAGGCATAGTGGAGCGTTGTGAATCTTGCTGCACTATCAGTTGCTCATACCAGTGATTTGAAGTACCAGAAATTTCTACATTTTGCAACCCTCTTGGGGTTTCCCTTCGTTTCTCTACTCTCATCTCCTTGATCTCTCTAGCGAGATCATGCATAGTTCTGAGGATGATATTAAAAAACTCCTTCTCATAACCTTTTTCTACCATTGGAGACTTCCTTTATTCTCCTCCACTGGAACACAGTTTTATTTTCCGAATGTGTACTTGGAAACAAGGTTAATATCGTATTGCAATTGGAAGAAAATGACCACCACAACAAATCTCAGAAAATTGTCTTCAGATAACCTTTTGTTTCTCTCAATCCAGACTGAATTTGAAAAAACTAATCAATGAGAAATAGAACTGATCTGTTCTGCAAAAAACCCATGTCTCATATTTTTGAGATTCATCTTCATTTGCCTGAAACAGCTAACGCAAAACCATCACTTTTTATCCCAATGAATTTCTCCATTTTCTGTTTTTGTATCTCTCAGGGAACCTTCCATTTCTCTCAAGCCAAACTGAATTTGGAAAAATTTCTCCTTGGGAAACAGAATTGGTTTGTTCTAGATTCATATTCATTTTCCCGAAACATCTAACGTAAAACCATCACTTTTTATTTCAACGGATTTCTTCATTCTTAGTTTTTGTATCTCCTTGTCCGGTCCGTAATGTATTCTCTATCTTCGGATGTCATAAATCGGTTGTTCCATAGACTGAGCCAAGTCTATGAGCTATGATGCCACTGTAATATTCCAAAACTTAAAAAACAGGAATATTGAACATAAATCTGGAAATTGCAGTAAATATCAATAGATCAAAACATGAGTAGATCATTGAGCCATTTTATTATAGATAATAGCATAAATGAAGTACAATATCTTGAGGAAAAAGACACTCAAGCTAGGCAAACAAACATGAAATGACCCAATACATTAATACATGAAACACTGCTGCTACACAAAATGTAGAAATGCCATGACTGCGCAATCCTATTGAGAATAACTACAACTAGAAACTAAGAATACATGGATCTACTGATATGGTGCTCAGAAAATGCTGGGATCAGAGAACTAGGCTCTCTAGCACAATTCCAAGATAACCCAGAAAGTGTTTCTTGAAATATTCAAGATGGAAAATTGCATCCCTAGGGATGAATAGCGCACTGAAACTGAGTAACTGCTGGGAGGTGGCTGGTATGATGTGAAAATGGTTGATACTCCTCCCTATTGATCCTCCAGATGAAGGGCTCCCCTCACTGGAAAACAAGCTCAAAAACTTGGGTACTTGACCCTCCACTACAACTGCCCTACAAAATAATGCAGTTCCTAAAGGAGACTGCACTGTTGATGATGGATGAAACTTGACCTAATGCCGGATAGTGGAATTAATCTCAAGGGAACCTCTCCTGAGTGGGCACTCGAACTCCCCTGAGGATGAGGGTGGGATTTCCGCTCGGAAACACCCTTGTGCTAAACAGCACAACAGACTCTGCTAAACAGCTAAAGTGCGCAGAAATTCATAAAAGACCAAACATAAAAAAATATTCATAATGCCTTCTATGGTTGTCATCCCCTACCTTAATATATTCTTTGTGAGCCTCCTCCCCCTTGGCCCCACTCAATAATGATGCTACTCTCATGGAGACTTCCTCCCATTATGAATGCGTTGTCCTCCACTATATCCACTACCTCCATAAATTTGTTGTTGATTTGGTCAAATTGACCCCATCCACATGCATTGACCCACATTCACACCAAGAACTAGTTTATTAATATTGACCCCATCTAGATGCATTGATCCACATTCACATTAAGAAGTGGTTTTACTCCTACTAAAGCAATTTATGGGTCCGTCTACCCTCTTATTCATCTATTAATTAAGGAAGACAAAATTTAATATTCTAATAAGCTAAAAGCTAAATTAGGAATATTACACATGTGCATTACTCTCTTGTGTTGAACATTGTAGCCAAGGCATGTCTTTAAGAACATATGACAACTTGGCTTTATTTATGGAAGTGATCCTATACCAAATGGTGTGAAGTCTAATTGGTACTTTTCATTGGGAAGACCCCCTTGGTTGATGCATTTCGAACATAGTTAACAATGCCCTTTAAGCTTTGAAGAAAAAGGAAAGATTTGGTATCGTCAAAATAAATTCCTCCACTAGAAGAGGTGTTGACCTAAAATATGAACAAGAAGGTTCTTGAATCAAAATATGCGGAGGTCTACATATCTCCCACATCTTTTAAAAATCCTCTAGGGTCCCTCTTCTTTGGACCAAGAGATGAAATATTAAAAGGAGAGAATAAAAAATAAACAGGTTGTGGAAGAGCTGCCCAAAAAGTAGGAATGAAAACCAACAATGACATTTCGAATGAACAAGCAAACAAATATAGGGAAATGGAGAGTGAGCCAACTATTGAATGTATTTTAATTAGAGGTCAATGAACCACAAGGAAGCAAAGTGGTTCAATTACTTCTTAAGGGGGAGTCTCGAAATCCATAAGTAAATTATTAAATTTGAATTTTAGAACTATAGGGGGCTCAGAAGTAAAAGGAAAATCTCAAAAATTTGAATCTTAGAAAAACAATAAAAATCCCAAATCCTCCTCCTCCAAGAGAAAAAAATGGGTTAACATGGAATATTTTATTTCCTTAATGGACTTAATATATATTAAGCCTAGTAAAAATAAATATAGTTTGAGGAAGTCTTGTTTGGAACCCCATCAGAGAGTGTATATAGGATTTTATTTCCCTATGGGACTTAATAGATATTAAGCCTAGTAAAAATGAATATAAATCGAATAATAAAGGAATGGGACTTGGGCACATTGCGGCAAGGTTGGATAGGTATTTGGTTGGCAATACTTTTTTGGAGCAATGGTTCTCCTTTTCTTCTCAAACCCTTGCATGTAGCGGATTGGACCATAGGTCAACTCTTTTAATGTTGCATCCTCAAGAATATTATGGGCCCCTCCCCTTTAGGTTCAGTCCACAATGGATTAAATCTTAAATGTTTTTCAAATTAGTATCTAAAGCTTGGTGCAAATGGGTAATTGGATCTCCAATGTTCATTCAATTGGAACAATAAATCAAGAAAATTAATTTGACTTTTAAATTATGGGTTAAGAAAGGATATATTGCTCGTGATAAAGATGTAATATTTCATAAATCCAAATTAAACGAGATACACCGGAGGATGGAACATGAAACAACCACATAGGAAATATTACAAGAAGAAAACTAGGAATTTAATTTACTCCAAAAAACCTTAAGCGTTTTAGAGGAACTATGAACACTAAAATCTAGAAGCTGGTGACTCAGTTTCAGAGACAGAAATACCAAGTTCTTTCACAACCAAACCAAGATGAGATTATGGAGGAACAATGTGAAATGAATTGTGGTAAATGGGGAGACTATATGTTCATATGAAAAAATTAAAGAGACAACCCTCAATCACTTTTGGAAACTATATGTAGAATAGGGAATAATACAAGCCAAGGTCGTATACGCGAATGCTAGAACATATCATGTAGATTGTTTCAAAGGAAGAAAACTCAATATTGATGTGTTTAGTCACAGAGGAGGAAATTTGGAAAATGATTTGTTCCTTTGAACTATATAAGGCGCTTGGGCGAGATGGATTTTCAACCAAATTTTATCAAAAGTGTTGGCACATAATAAATTTTCATCTTTATAGAATGATTGATTGTGTGCAGCCTTTTTCCAAAATAGGAGGAGAAATCAATTCTTCCTTCGACCTTTTTGGCACTAGTGTTTGAGAAGGTGAATCCATCTTATTTTCCAATATTTTCCTTATCTCTCCATGCAACATTTCCTACAAAATAATAGCTACATGCCTAAAATATTTTCTTGTGAAGTAGATTTTTGAAAACCAAGGAGGATTTGTTGGAAAAAGACAAAAAGTGACAACATAATACTAGTTCAAGAAGCTATACACTCTAGCAAAAGTAGGGAGGAATGGAATGATAATTAAATTGGATATGGTTGATGCATATGACAAGGTAAAACATCATTTTTTTGTGGCTCTTAAAACATTTGGGTATGAGAACAGGTTTATAACATTTATAACTACCTGTATTGAAAGCCCTTGGATTTCCTCCCTAGTAAATTGAAAATCTACTAGTTTTTCAAAGTCTCTAGGGGTTTAAGACAGGGATGCCCTTTTTCCCCTATCTTATATGTCATTGTGGCAGATTCCTTGAGTATAAAATTATAGTATGAAATAAAAGTGGGATCTTTCCCATGTATATTATATGAGAGGAATCAAAATATAAATCACTCTTAATTTTTTGACGATACTCTGCTTTTAAGGTGAGCTTTACTTCTTATTGCATCCACATTCAATTTAGTATTAAAAAATATTATCACTACTTTTGGAGGTCTTATAAACACATAGAAAAGTCAACTTTATACTTGGACTACTGACAGGTTGATTCAAGGTTTGCTTCTTCAAACTCTTGAGTTTCCAATCATTTAATCCTATCCTAAAATTAAATATTTTGGAATAGCTATAAATCTGAAAGCATTCCCTCATCAATACTAGCTTCCTCTACTTTATAGCTTTAAATTGAAAATGTCATAGTGGGGAGGACAATGGTTAAATTTGGTAGGGTGTTGTGTTTCGTTAAAATCAGTTCGATCAACTCTTCCCCTATTCCAATTATTTTCCCTTCTTTATTCAACTAGGGTCCATCTAGCAATGGCTTAAGAAATAGGAAATTATGTGGGAAGATGGAAAATCAAACTCTAAAAGATTCCATCTAGTTAATTGTTCAGTAGTGAGAACTCCAAATATTCATGGTGGGCTATGAATCATAGATTATCCCCTAATGAATCTAACTCTAGAAGAAAATCCCTTGTGGAAACTTATTACATAACAAAATTATTGGTGGAAGAAAGTGATTCATAAAAAGTATTTTGGATGTGAGAGGAAAACATGCTTGGGATGTTCCATCCTTAATAGAAGGGGCTCTAAAATTTGGAGACTTCTATTATCAACAATTCCCTTGGGGTAGTCATAACTGACTTAGATCCCAGGAAACAAGAAGCAATAAAACATATGAACTAATGGAATAATTGGTTACCCTTAATTAGAAAGCCATTATTTGCTACTCCCTCTTCAATAATAGGTGGTAGGAGTAGGTAAATACACTTTATTTGATGTCTCCATATGAACAACAGAATGGCAATGGAAATGATGGGATTTGGGCACGGTGTCATCCCATTTGCAGCCATTAGCAAGTATGTTTGAAAATTTTCTCTTTGGATTCACTCTAATCCATTAGAATAAGGAATATTCTTGAGGCCAAGGCATGTAAAAATATATAGTTATGATGCAAGAGCATTTATTCAAGTCAACAAGACCTAGGAGGTCTTACCACATTTACTAAACGGAGTGGGTTCCCTTAATTTAATTTAAGGAAAATTATTGCAATTAAATTTAGGAGATTGGTTTTCTATTCTAAATAGAATTTTAGCTAGGAAATGAGGAATAATTTCCTCATCCACATGTATGCTCTATTTGGAGAGATTTGGTAAGGATTTAGATGATTTTTAGGATATGGGATATTTTTGGGATGAGTCAATGGAGATCTTAGGAGATAGTTTAGGATCTAAAAATAATTATGGTATCATACCTATTTGCATAAAGTTATTGTAATCATGTGGGCATAAGAGTGGCGAGGGTAGAGAAATCCTATAAAAAAGTGTAATCGAGCCAAATTTGTATAGATTTGAATGTGAATGGATCATTAAAATATCCTCTGCTATCTGATTATCTAATCTCCATGTTTTTTTATTAATATGCTAATATTTTAAGTGTGTTAATTCTATTAGGTCAGGGTGAATATTGCAGTTGTGAGTGAAGGGATGTAAAGCCTTGTGGGTGAGAAGATTGGGCATGGATACAATCAACCCTCACAGGAAAGAGGAAGTGTGCACAGAAAAGTTGGAATGAAAAATTTGTCCTTACTAGAGCTAATGCATATTTTAACTACATGGCTCTTTGTTGTGAGGCGGCCTGGAAAAATCAAATATTCAAACTTCCTTCAGACCTTCCTCGACACTATATTCGGACTGGGGGTATCAAGGATATCGTCTCTAGTTTCACCTCCTGGAATCCTCATGGGTAGGCACAATGTTTCCAAAGTTCAAGAAGGGGAAATTTAATTTCGGAGCTGAGTAGAGAAGGAAGGACAGAGGAGTTGGGGATTCACAGACCCCCGAAAATCTCGGGGGAAGCGGAGAAGCGCTTACAAGGTTTCCTTCAGGGAAAAAGGCTAGGAAGCATAGAGGATGCTATATTTGAAGGAATGTCGGAGAGAGTACTCACCCAAAGTAAGGAAGAGCAACCGGCTTCAGCAGGAATCTTTAGGGGATTAGGACGTGGTCAAGACGATCCTAAGGAAATTCAGCCAAGTTCTGTAGGGCTTCGGTAAGGGAACCATCTAGATCATTTACACCTGTGCACTAATCATCCTGAGGTATCTGTCAGCAGGGAGGAGGTGAAAAGGGAAAATTTGGTTTCAGAAATTCAAATCCTTGACCAAGGAGGTAATCGGGAAACAAATATTGTGGGGGATTTAGATAGTTCTAGAGGCATAAGAAAGAAATCCAAAGGGGTTAGAAGAAAGGAAAAAATCCCTAATTTTATCCCAGGTATAGATATATCAATGGATGAAGAAATGGAGACAACAAACCTTTCCCTTGTAGGGAGAGCCAAAGGGAAAAAATTGTCAGCAAGCTACATCAGTGAATGGGCGAAAAAGGCTTGGGAAAAATATCTTGATCCGTGGTTTGAAGTGATTTATTTGACGAACGAGTGGTTTATGGTTACATTCAGGAACAAGGAATCAGTCAGTTGGGTCCTAGACCTAAATTGGGGCTTTGGTCAAGCTCCTATTATGTTCAAGAGGTGGAACCCTCTCTTCGATGCACAACGTGAGAAGGTAGTTGGTCTTTCCATCTGGTCCGGCTACCAGGCCTTCCACATCCCCTTTGGAACGAGAACGTGTTTAGAGAAATTGGGAATAAGCTAGGGCTCTTCCTAGAGGGTGATATGTCATTCAAGAAGGCGGGAGAACAAGGGATTGCTAGAATTCTAGTGTGATTAAACTCAAGAGAAGGTTTATCAAAATAAATTCAACTCCACTACCGCAATTGGTCTTTCATCCAAGCATTGGATTATGAAAAACTGCCATTCAGGTGTCGCAGATGCCATCTATTTGGTCATATGGAAAAGGGTTGCCCACTAAGCATTCACAGAAGGAAGAAAACATGTAAAGGAAAAAACATCTCTGAAAAGGAGGACCGGATTCTGGTGGGCAGCCCAAGATAGGAGGTCAAGCACGGGAAACACGAGATGCTTTTCTCACAGAAGGCAGTGGAAGGGGTTGAGATCTTGCAGATGGAGGAAGTGGGTGATCAAGCTCAGGTGATGGAGGTGGACCCCGGACACCCCATGCCATAGGAAGAACCAAAGGCCATGACAGCTCCATTGTACGAGGGTACTTCTTTTATCCCCTCTCCTCCTTTTTTTTTTACTGTTTCAGATGTTTTGTCTATGGATCCAATTCCTGGTCCTTCCAGGCCTACACATAACAACTTCACTCAAACACTTGAAATCAACCTCAATGATTCTCTAGATAGCATCATCACCTCTATTCTCGATCTAACCATGGATCCCCTCCTTGTACCGTCACTGGAACCGTTCCCTAAAAAACAGGAGGGAGAGAGAAGCCCTTACAACCTTAGACTTAGAGACAATAACGATAATTTGATGAAGGTGTTTGGGGGATTGGGAAATTCTAGGGACCCTCAGCCTGGGACAAAACAAAGGAGCAAAAAATATAATTTATCTAAAGCCTAGTTGAGAGCTAAACTGGATATTGCAGATGGCAAACAAAAGATACTTGCAGGGGTACTTAGAGCAGTGAAAACCCTAGGTTTAGTGTCAAAATGATCTTTCTATCCCTTAATTATCGAGGGTTGGCTAGTAAACCCCAAAAACTAGCTTTTAAGGCTCTGGTGAATAAATATGAGTCGGATATCATTATGCTTTAGGAGACTCTGGGAGTGGGAGAAGACATCGTTATGTCTTTAGCAAAGATTTGTCATGGCTGGTCCTTCCAATGCCATGATGCTAAGGGGAGGTTTGGGGGCCTAGCCATAGGATTCAAAGAAGGGAAGTTGAAGTTGATCAACTCCTAGGGTCTGGATCAGGTATTGCCCCTTGAAGTCTATTCCTCATACTTCTATCAAAAATTCCTCCTTTTAAACATATACGGCCCCTGTCAAGATCAGATGCCCTTTTGGAATGATCTATGGTCCAAATATTTTATGGAAAGCACAAATCTCATCATAGGAGGGTACTTAAACTTCTCAATTGGGCAGGTAGAATCTTTGGGGCCAAATGCAAGGGCAGACCCCCTATCAAATTTCTTCTCCTCGAAGATCGGTGCGGGAAAGATGTTGGACTTATTTCCCTTAAATATGAGGCCAACCTGGCGTAACAGAAGAGTTGGCGATGACAGGGTAGCAAAGAGACTGGATAGATTCTTGATAAAGAAAGACCTCTTGGATAACATTCCTTTGATCAAGCAATGGATAGGGGAAGGGGGGGATTCGGACCATCCCCCAATCCTTTTAGAATTCAATGGGCCTAACACCAAACCTGGTTCACCATTTAAGATCAATCATGGGTGGTTAATGTAGGAATCCTATAACACACTCTTTAAAGATACTTGGATCCTATGGAAGCTGAGGGGAACTATGATGTAGCAGGGTCCTTTCTGGATAACCTCAAAAGGATGAAGAAAGCTACCATTGATTGGGCAAAGAAAAAGAAAGTAGAAGAGGAGGAAAGACTAATATGGATTGGAAAGGAGCTGGGCAGATTGGAAGGACTTGATGAAGATGGGTATGAGACAGTGGAGAAAAGGGATTGCATCAAATGCCTCGAAACTGAAAGAAGGAAGATTCTGATGGGAAGGGAGGAACAATGTAGGCAAAAGAGAAGGTCTATATGGTTGTCCATCGGAGATGAAAATTTCAAATTATTTCGCAATTATGCTAAGGGACAGAAGAATTAAAGTATAGTCTGGGGGATGAGAACAGAGGATGACAGGATAGCTAAATCTTTTGAAGACCTGGCATGAATGGGAAAGAGCTACTTCAGGAACCTATGCAAAGCCCAGGAGGAAATTACTGTCACAAATGTAGTCAAGGTGGCACAACTCTTTCCAAGATACATCAAAGAAGAGGAGAATGAGATGCTAATTTGCCCAGTTTCCAAGGAGGAAGTGGAAGGAGTCCTAAAAGCCATGCAAAAGGATAAAAGCCCAGGGTCAGATGGATGGACAATAGAATTTTACCAACATTTCTTTGAATCACTGGGGGATGAACTTACACTTGTGGTTGAAGAATCAAGAGTGAAGGGAGACATTCTGGAACCCCTGAACTCGACTTTCATTGCTCTAATCCCTAATTTGGATGATGCGGGCTCCTTCAAAGACTTCTTCCCAATCTCTCTCTGTAATTGCCTATACAAAATCATAGAAAAGGTTATAGCTAAAAGGCTTAAACTGATTCTTTCTAAGAATATCTCAAAGAAACAATTTGGGTTTGTGGATGGTAGGCAGATTCATGAAGCCATTGGAGTATCTCAAGAAGTCATGCATAGTATGAAAAGGTTCAGAAGGAAAGGGTTGATCATCAAGATCCATCTATCAAAGGCTTATGAAAAAATAAGCTAGATGTATATCAGATTGCTACTGACACATATGGGTTTCCACTACGATTTTATTTGTTGGGTGATGGGGTGTATTACTGACATAAGCTTTGTTGTATTGATAAATGGAGCTACCTCCCCTTTTTTCAAGAGTGAAAGAGGATTGCGCCAGGGCTGCCCTCTCTCACGTTTAATCTTATTACTGGCTGCAGAAGGTCTAAGCCATCTAATATTGGAAGCCAAGAGGAAAGGGGATATACAAGGGATTGAAGTGGCCACAAATCTAAAAATCACATATCTGTTGTTCATGGATGATATCCTCTTGTTCAGTGATGGTAGCAGAAGGGGCATCCTCCATATAAAGTCCTCCCTGGATCTCTTCCTATTTTCCATAGGCATGAGTATAAATGTAAAAAATTCATCCATTATACTTGACGGCCTCACGGGTGAGGAATCCAGGAGAATAGCAGGTGATATTCCCTTTGAATTAAAGTAGATGAATGAAAGCTTCAGATAGCTTGGGTTCCATCTCAAGCCGGACTCATACAAAATCACAAACTGGCTGTGGATGGTGGCCAAAAGTGAAAAAAAATCAAGTGTTGGAGTTATAAGTGGTTGTCAACAGCATGTAGGTTGGTCCTAATCAAGTCAGTTATAATGGATATCCCAGTCTTCTGGGCCATGCTCTCATGGATTCCTAAAGGAATTATGGAGATAATTCGGAAAACCTGTTATAAATTCTTATGGGCAGACACAAAGGAGGAAGCAACGCTCCCATGGGTGGAATGGGAGAGGATAGCTAGGCCAAAAGAGTGGGGAGGATGGCGAATAAATGAGCTTCCCTCTTTTGTATCATCTCTAGCTGCAAAAATGGGATGGATTTTTTCGGCTAAGGATTCTCTATGGACCACGATAATGAGAAGAAAGTACATTGATCCAAGGCCTCTGATTGATTGGTTGAGGACCCCTAAAAAAAAGTCCTCTGGAGGCTTGGTGGTATGGAGGGATACCCTAGGATCCATGTTGGCATGTGTTGTCCTTGATGGCAACCTACTTGATGAAGTAAGATTGTTGGCAATATGATGCAATGTGTTGTCCTTGATGGCAACCTACTTGATGAAGTTGTACTTGATGGAAACTGACTTGATGAGTTGTCTTTGGATGGAAACCTACTTGATGAAGTTGTCCTTGATGGAAACCTACTTGATGAATTGCCTATGATAAGCAACCTATGTGTTAAATATGTAAGGATGATGTATCTACAAATCAGCTCAGAAGTAACAGAAGAAAGGAATTCCAGTAAGTGCCAGAGTAATGATGAATAAAGCATGTCACAAAGCATACGCGGGTTTGTAAAGGAAAAGTAGCGTATGTACACGGAAAAGTACGTACCAAGTAGCATATGCCTATTTGCGCTCTAAATTTATAAAACCAGGGGACATAACCATGGTATTGGCCCATAGTATTGAGCGCTGGATTATCTATTTGATCCCGTCCAGGAATACCATCAGCGGTTGAATGGTTTTGACTCATGGTATTGATAAAGGCTAAATCTATATAAGGAGAAGAAGATCATAGTGAAAGGGGTGTGCATGTGTCTGTGTATTGAATGAATACTTCACTCTAAAGTATATCTGCATGGAATGGGTTACAGTTCATTAATAGATCTGAACAAATAATGCATCTATGAATATAATGATGGATGAAGAAAATGATGAAGATGGATCTCTAGATCTGAAATGACCATGTATTGTCTAGATCTGTTTATGAAATGTTTAGATCTGTGATCTGGCGAATCTTTGCTAAAGTAAAGGAGGAGATCTGAGTTATCTGTTCTGAAGAGCTACATAGTCCTGAAAAGTTACAGATCTATACGCAGGTTCACTTCACAAAAAGCGCGTGCATACGCAGGTTAGTTCCAGCAAAAGCATGTATGGAATATGAGGTTAGTTCTGAAAAATGTGTAGATGTATACGCAGTTTTGTGTCTGTGAAAGCGCGTATATACGCAGGTTCAGTAAAGTAAAAGCGCGTATGGAATCTAGGGTTTTGTTGAAGTAAGTGGAATGAAATGTCTGATCTGTTTTACTGCTATCTTTCAATAATGTATTCACACAGATCTGGGTTGTTTGAATGTTGATTATGCTGCTGATTATGTTGATCATAGATCAAGTTGTTGGTTGATTGGTTGATGATTCAATGAATGAATTGATGGGGTTATAAGTTTCATTTTGATGTATGTTGAGCTTAAATGTGTGGAGTGGGTCCAGTCTGAAAATCTGATGAAAAGTGGCCTACAAGGTATCTTATGTGGAAGCTGGTGGATCTAGTATGAAAATTGATGAAACATGGTCCATGATGGTGCTGAGGGTCGAAGCCTTCAATGAGGGTGTTGTAGCTCCCTTCCAGTGGTAGTTGGTAAACGAGAGTAGGGGGTAGTAGCTCCCTTCCAGGAGAGGCTGGTAAACGAGAGCAGGGGGTAGTAGCTCCCTTCCAGGAGAGGCTGGTAAACGAGAGCAGGGGATTGTAGCTCCCTTCCAGGAGAGGCTGGTAAACGAGAGAAGGTTGTAGCCTTCTACAGGTGGGTGCCTTCGTGCTGGTATGAGTCTGTGCCAGTACATGGTTGTAAGAAGTTTTCTTTATAATAAATATTGAATACTGAGACGACGACAGCGGTGGTTTTCTCCCGAATTGGGTTTTCACCTTAAATCCTGGTGTTCACGTGTGTTGCTTATGTGTGATGATTTATTCTATTCTTACTGCACATGCTTACTGCTTACATCTAATGAATGAATGATGCAATGATCTAAGTAAAGAATTATCTGCATAATGAGATCTCTGGTAATACGCAAGTTTTATTAAGGATATCCGTGTGTATACGCGAGTTGGGTTCATTAAAGTAGCGTATGGGTTTTAAGAGAAAGAAAAAGTAAAATGTTTTCAGTCAGCTCTAAATACGGTTACCCCCCCCCCCCCCCCCCCCTCTCAGTATTTTTCCCAACAATCCATAAAAATCATTGAGTAAGGGCTGGTGGTGTGGAAGGTAGGGAACGATCAACAAATTCGGCTAGGACTGGATCCTTGGGTAGGATGCAATGTAGGGTATGCGCTTTCAGAAGATTTTAGGAATCATTTAACAGAAAAAGGCCTCTTCTTCCTAAACCAAGTAGAAAAATCAGGATCCAAAACCTTATGGTAGCAAGGGTGGGTGACAGGAGATGATTTGCAGTTGAACCCTATGTGGATGGAGGCATGGAAAAAATATACCAACGAACTACTCAGATCAAATGTTTATCTCCGTGAAAGGACAGATGAACTCAGGTGGACTCATGCCCCTTCCAGAAAAATATTCTCCTAAGTTTGGATATGCATACCTTATGGGGAATAAGGGATGGGAAATCCCTGACTGGTGGGTCAAATCACTCTGGAAACTGAAGTGTCTAACCAAAAGCCGACAATTCTTCTAGTGCTTGCTAGAAAATAAGGTACCCACCTGGGACAACTTACAGAAAGAATAAATGAGGGTCCAAGAAGATGCCCACTCTGTAAATTAAATTTTGAATCTGTCCATCATCTGATTATTCTCTGTCCTTATAGTAAATTGGTGTGGGAGGAATTCAATAACCTGGTCGGTATTACACAAACATGGGAAGGGAACTCGGTTAAGGATGCTTGGCAGAATTGGTGGAACATCTGCCAATAGGAGAAAGCCAAATCGATCCCACTGCTTATTTCCTGGGGTTTTTAGGTAGCAAGGAACATAGCTATCTTCAGATACAATGAGATCCCTTACTACTCTGTAGCCTTAGAAAGTGATGCCATCTTTGAACTACTTACTGAAAATACCACAAAAACAAGACAAAGGATATTCATCCCTGAGCAGATAAGGGGAGACATCCCATGGTCCTACTTTGATGGTGCCTCTAGTCCTGAAAACATTTGTGGGGCAGGGCTTGTGATTCACTTAATCCAGGATACGAGATTTGAGGCCTCCATTGGACTTGGTCTTGGGACAAATAACTATGCAGATATTAAAGCTCTTCACACTCTTTTATGCTGGTTCACTCATCTGGGGATAAATTCAGTTCAAATATTTGGAGATTCACTTAACATCATCAAATGGTTCAACAAGGATTTTATTTGTCAAAATATTTTATTAAGTCCTATTCTTGAGGAACTATGGTTATTGAAGGATCGTTTTACTTACATTGTTGTGTGTCACATTTACAGGGAACGTAATGACACGATAGGCCTCCTTTCTAAGGAGGGTGTACAACAGGATCTGGGCAGTTGGAGGATTCGAGAAATAGGGCCAGAAGGCCCTGTGGTCACAGATCACCCTCCATTTTTCTAGAAAATTTATATCTGGCCTCTGTTACTGGTTTTTATACATTTTGTAGTTGTTTAGTTTTACTTTTTATATGTACAAAAAGACTATTGAAACATTGTTGCTCTAGCAAAAATCTAAACTATATTTTTTTTTTAAACTAAAAAAACGATAACATGGTCTCCACATTTTTTCTGTTTGGGTTGGTGTTTCCTCATAAGAGGAGGCCTAGAAACAAGTGTGGGGACATAACAGGCCGATCTTTGTTGGCAATCTCCCCTCGGCTGGGAAGGAAAACGGATCTCTATATTACAATGTGTCACAAATTAGGTGGTTTTTTGGATGGGTTGTAAAAACAGTCATAATTTTGGAGGGCTATGACCCAGACCAAGAAATTCTTAAATGCATGTACGCTGTAAATTTTTATGTTATTATATGAAAAGTTCAATTTTTCTTTGGAAAAAGTAAGAAACCAACAAAAGCGATATATGTCAACTATCATCTTTTTTTATAGATGATAGTTTCCAAAAGTTCGAAAGGCAAAATATTTTTTGTAATAAATTGATTTTATGTGCAAATGTAGGTAAAGATGGAGGGTTTAAAGATAAAAGTCAATATTTGATAAAGCAACTATGGAGGAGGCAAAAAGTGTCTTAAACATTTTTGAAGAGATGTTTGGTGATGGTGAAATGGCAACTGAAGCCATAAAATTTTTAAATTTTGAAGTAAAACCACAATGGAGCAGTGTCAACAGTATGGATTAACATAGAATTATGGTGGACATTGAGGTTGAGGAGTTATGTAAGCTGATGATAAAATTTCCTAATAAAAGGCATACTGAAGTGAAAGGAACCATCAATAACATAAATCACTTGATCGCAAGCGAATACATCAACAAAGCAAGCGAAGAACTGCAGTATAAGGTATTAAAACCTTAGAAATTGAGACCAACAACAAAAAAACAATGAACTCATGCTTGGGGGAAATAAAAAAGCATATTTTGGGGTCTAGGAGGAGGAGAAATTGCAGTAAATGCACCTACAATTAGAACTGTTAGGTACAACCAACATAAACAATTATAAGACTTATAAACATGAGTCCATGAATTATTTTCACCTCGAGAGTCTAATGTAGGGGAATTTATTCAAGTCAATAAGATCTAGGAGGTCTTACTAAAGGGAGTGGGTTCCCTTAATTTAATTCAAGTCAAATTAGTGTATTTAAAGATAAGAGATTATTTTCTTCAAGTCCCATTAGCACAACCGGTTGAGGATGGGCCTCATCAGCAAGGTGTCCTAGGATCAAATCTCATATGGGGTTGTTGTACCCTATGCTTGGGGGAGGAGACATGCTATAAATTCCAATCAACTTAGGGTTGTTGTGGCCCAGGCCGGGTGCGATCCCCGGGTGACTTTCGCGAATTAAATGTCCTTGGGTCTAATTTCCTCAAGCCACAGGTGATCTGAACTTAAACAAGAATGAAAAATAAAACAAATATAACCATAAATACAGAGTTTCAACAAAAATAAAACTTCATTTCATTAATATCAAAGAACTGAAACATGCTTACATACAAAATGGAAATAAACTAGCTTAGGCGATGGTAACTTATCTCTAAGAAGAGATGTGGCTACTACATGCCTCTAAACTGTGTTACAATGAGGCTCAAAGGCATATTTATTATTGAGAAATAATAGAAAACCCTGTAAATCCAAAACCCTAACCCTGGGAGATGAAGCGTCAAAATTGTGGTCCCCTTTTGGGTAAATTGGTACATCAACTTCCCGGTGTCGTAACTTTGGCATACGATCTCTATTTGAATATCATAATACCTCGTTTCAAATATGTCAGAGAGGAGGCCGAAAATAATCTAGTGAATAAGATTGGGACTTTTATAGTCTCTCCTTTTTCCCTAAAAACGTCTTTTATTCCCTCAAAACGACTCTAGAAGTTTAGGACCTAAAAAATTGCCAAAAATAGTAAGTTGTGCTACAATTAAGAAAACTAAAAAGAAACAACGGTGAGGGTCCAAGTGGAATAGGCAAGTGGCCACCAATATCCACATGTATCAGTCCCACCCTTAGGAAGTAATGGTCCCCATTGTGTTGAGTTCCTCCATGAGATGGGGAAACTTCTGCTAAACTTGGTCACTAGTGAGCCACTTGCCTTGGTGCAGGAGTTGGCCAGCTTTGGCAACCCGATACAGTTGGATCTTCTAATAGTGAGTGTTCTTGATGTACATGTCCATGATCTGATTAGTTTTGGCATGTTCCATGCATTCTGGGTTTAACTATGCTGGTGTGAATTGTTCTACAATGTTTGGTGTGTCCAGTAATGGTGTGAAGTATGGTCGAAACATTGAATACTAGGTGCAGGCCAAGGAATGGTGGAATGATGAGTTTCAAAGCATTGTACCCTATATCCCTAGTGATGGTGTAAGGCCCATATCGGAGTGGGTGAATCTTGTGGTGGGTCTAGCGAGGCACTCCTTCTGCAAATGTAACCAAACTTTGTCACCTTCTTAGAGCTTGTGTGGCACTCGATGCTAATCATGACGCTACTTGTAGTTAGCATAACCTCTGTCCAATATGCCACGGACTTGTTAACAGATGTGTTGAATGCTCTTGATGAAGCTATTAGCCCTGTCAGCTTCGGACTGGACATGAGCCGAATCTGCCTGACTAGATGCAAATGGTATGTCCACATCAATGGGACATAGTGGTTGGAATCCAAACCCCACCTGAAAGGGGCAGTGGCCAGTTGAGCTATGGAGAGATTTGTTGTAGTTTTGTTGGACATAGGGGAGGCTTCATCCCATGTGTGTGTATTCTTCGAGTCGTACATACGCAGAATGTGTACGATCATACTTTTTATGACCTCTGTTTGGACATCAATTTGGGGGTGGAAAGTCATGGATTTAGTGAGCTTAGTATCCAGCATCATCCAAATACTTGACAAAAATGTACTTAGGAACCTATCGTCCTGATCTAAGATAATAGACTGTGGGATCCCAAAGTGCACCCACACTCTTTGAAACAAGAGCTTAGCAACGGCTTCTATTGTGATACTCTTCTTGCAGGCCGCCATAATGGCCATTTTAGAGAGTCTATCGACGACCACGAAAACACAGTCATTGCCATACTTAGTAGAAGGAAGGCCCGACATGTAATCCATGGAGATGTATTCCCAAGGTCGACTAGGAGTAGGCACAGTGTATAGTACTTGCTTCTTGATGGTTGGTTTGGAAATGGCACAGGCAGTGCAGGATCTGATGTACTTCCCAACATCCTATCGAAGGTTCGACCAATAAAAATACTTCTGCAATACTGCCACTATTTTCTTTACTTCGAAATGTCTAGAAAATCAACTGTAGTGCACCTCCCAAATCATCTTGTCATGCTCTCTTAAAGGAACACATAGGTGTCCCAGGTGGCATAAAAGTGCGCGTTGGAGGTGAAAATATAAAACTTGCTTACCTTCCAGGAGTGCTTAGTATGTGTTACCGAACTATGGATCGCCCTTGTAAATATGCAGCCACCCTGAAGTCTCGTGCCCACAAGAGTCAAGCACAGTGGTCAGCGCCATGATCAGTGGTTGGTTGAGGCATTCTACAACATTATTGGTGCTTCCCTTCTTGTACTTAATGTTCAAATGGAACTGTTGCATGTATGTGGACCATTTCTGATGGAAATCGTCCTGCAACTTCCCTTGTGTCTGTATGAACTGCAAGGGTTGGTGGTCCGTGTGGATGATTGTTTCCTTCCTGAGACTGTAATGATTCCTTTTTCGGAAAACTTGAACAGTGAAGTACATCTCCTTGTCATAGGTGGGGTACTTTAGGACTGTGCCTGAAAGTGTCTCACTATGATATGCCACTAAATGCCCCTGCTGAGTAAGAACTACACGAATAGCATAGTTAGAGGCATCTATCTCAATCTCAAATGGTTGTTGTAGGTATGGTAATGTGAGCACTAGTGTAGATCAAAAGTAATGCTTCAACTTAAAAAATGTCTTATGTTGGGATTAAAACCAAAATAACTTTGCTTTCACTCCACCCTTGGGGACTTTACTTAAATGCCATGAGATATGAGAGAACCCCAACACGAACCTGCAGCAAAAATTCACAAAATTTAGAAAGTTGTGGAGCTCTATTAGTGTGGTTGGGGTTGGTCAATCTCGACTGACTTATTTCTCTTATAGGTCCACATGCACACCCCGCTCATTAATGATGTATCCCAGATATTGAACCTGGGTCATACCAAATGTGCATTTCTCCAAATTGGCACACAACTTGTGTTGTTGCATGGTTTGGAGGATCTGTCTAATATGGTGGAGGTGCTCTTCCCAACTCATGCTAAATATCAAGATTTCATCCAAATACACTACCACGAATGAGTTTTTTAAGGGTCGCAAGATGTCATCCATCAACCTCAAGAAGGTTGCAGGAGCATTCGGCAACCTGAAAGGCATGATTAGCCATTCGAAAAGGCCCTCCTTAGATTTGAAGGAAATCTTCCACACATCAGAGGGTTCGATTGGTACTTGGTGATAACCAAAATTCAAGTCAATCTTAGTGAAATATTCCCCCCCCCCCCCCCAATCTAGTCCAAAAGGTCATCAATCCGTGGGATTGGATACCTATTCTGGACAGTGATCTTTTTCATAGCCCAATAGTCAATACAGAGTCTCCAGGTCTTGTCCTTTTTCTATACCAACATGATCGATCTCCCACAGGGTGATCAAATTGTCCTGATGTGCCCTTTCTGCAATAGCTCTTGAATCTACCTCTTGATTTCATCGTTCTCCCTAAGAGAGTGTAAATAATTCATTCCATTGGGTAGCGATGTGCCTGGGGTTAGATCAATGGAGTGCTTGACATGACATTGTATATGTACCCCTGTTTATGAGGCAAAAATGTCCCTATACTCCTCCACGACCTTGTCCATATGTTGTTGTTGTGCGAAGGAGCCTTGTTGTGGCCACAATATTCTTCTTTCCCTGAGGGTGAATCATAAGGAAAACAAATTTCCCAGTATGGGAAATGATCTTAATGCATTGCTTCGCAGTGATCAAAGAGAGGGTGGTAGGCAGTGCTACCTTTGGTATCCTGTATGACTTATTTCCCAAAGTAATAATAACGGTTTGAGGCCTAGACTCATACACAACATGTCACTTCCAAAAGTACGGTTGTCCTAATGATACATCACAAACTTCAAGAGGAGAAACATCACACAATACCTCATCCGTGAAGGGCTTGATGTTGTAGGGAAGATGACATTGTTGGCTGACGCAAAATATCGTCCTTGGTGAAGCCACCCGATGGTGTATGGCTATGGATGTGTTGTGGTCAGTAGGCCTAGTTGCTTCATGACCTCTGCTGAAATTAGGTTCTTTTGGCTCGCGCTGTCGAAAATTAACTACAACGGATAAACCTTCACCCACATCTGTAAGTGAAATAGGTGCCCCCCTCCTCTGGATCTTCGGTCTCATTCTTCTGGATCTTGATTGTGGAAATGGTGGCACTGGGATCCACATAAATAATCTACTTCCCTTTTTCATTCCCCTTGTTGGGTTCTGACTCAGAGTCAGAACATGCATCTGATTCAGAAGCCCTTATCTCGGCCACCAGTGACTTCTTGGACTGACACCCACTTGTTTTGTGAGTGGGGCTCTTATGGAACTCACACCATTTTCATGTGTCCTCCTTTGTCTTCATGGTGTTTTTATTTACTTGCAGCTTCGACAGTTTGTCCTAGATCACCCCACCTTGGATTTTTCCTTTGTTCTACGGTTTGGGGGCGCCTTTCCATTGCTTTGGATTCACGTATCCAAAGCCTCACTTCTTCTATTAAAATTTTTGTTCGATCTTAACAACATATTAATAGGTCGCACCAAGCGAGGAGATGTCTAGGAACTCCATCTCGTCCTCGATGTACTTGTGTAGAAGGTTGTGGTACTTGAGTACCAAATGTCGCTCAAAATCCTTGATATCCAACTTCGTGCAAAGGGTATGAAAAATATTTGTGAACTCTGGCACGTCTTGGTCGCTTCCCTGCCACAATGTGGTCCACTTTATGTATTTATCCTCATAGCTCCCAATAGGGTAATGCTTCTCCTTTATGGCATCCCAGAAATAATTCCAATTGGGTGCTACTGAAAATAGTGAGGGTGCACTCTCGTCCCTCTTCTCACAGTAGGTTTCCCACCAGTTCTTGATGTGGGGGACGACTTTGAGGAGTGTAACATTATTCTTTTTGTGGTTGGAAAAATGATGAACCGAAAAATATCCTTCTAGTATATTTAAACATTTATCTACAACATCTGCATCTATCTGACCTTCAAATATGGGGATGTCAAAGTTAACATTTACCTTAAAAGGTATGGCGCTTCCAGAGTGTTGATGAAAGGAGATGCGTCGCCTGTGGGTGGTCGCCGAAGTATCTAGGAAAAGTTGTCCATCATAATGTTCCTTTGTCGCTCGAGAGCTTCTTCTAGCAATATTTTAAAATGATCTCCTGCCCCATTGTTTTTATTGTCTTCCTCCATGGGATTCCATCGGGGTTTGTGAAGCTATTCTTGCAAAGGTTCAACCAGTTCGAGCCCTTACTCCTTTTACCCTGATCTTGTTGGAGACATGCAAAAAAAATAGAGAAAGAGAAGACCTCTCTGATACCACTGATCCGAACATAAACAAGAACACAACAGAATATAGATATAACCGTAAATACAGAGTTGCAACATAAATAACACTTCATTTCATTAATATCGAAGAACTGAAAAATGCTTACATGCGTAATGGAAAACAACATTTAAGAAAAGATTTGGGCATTATGAATTTTTAGTTTTACCCTTTAATTTGAAAAATTACCTAAGTGTGTTCATGATTTTGATGAATGGGATATTATAGGAATACTTATACAAGTTTGTACAAGTCTTCATCGACGATATTTTGATCCACTCAAAGACCCCAGAAGAGCATGATGAACACTTGTGGTTGGTATTACAATGTCTCAGGGAGAATTAAATATATTGGAAGTTGTTAGAGTGTTCCTTTTACAAATCCAAGATACATTATCTTAGGTACATTATCCATGTGGAGGGTATTGTGGTAGATCCAACAAAGATTGAGGCCTTCATGGAATGGCCAACACCATCGAATGTTCATGAAATACAATGTTTCATGGACATGGCGAGATATTATTGCAAATTTGTTGAGGGGTTTTTGAAGATAGCAAGCCCTATTATCATACTGCAAAGAAAGAACAAGAAGTTTGTTTGGACTAAAAAATGTGAAGAGGCGTTCCAAAGGTTAAAGGTATTGCTAATAACGACACTGACTTTGAAGATACCAAATATGGAACAAGAATTTTTGGTTTTCACTGATGCCTCCAAAAAAGGATTAGGTTGTGCACTGATGTAAGAAGGAAGAGTAATAACATATGCATCAAGAAAACTTAGAACCCATGAAGAGAACTACACAACCCATGATCTAGAAATGTCAGCAATTGCTTATGCCCTAAAGATTTGGAGACACTACCTTCTCGGAAGGAAGTTTGAAATTAGGACTGATCATTGTGGGCTACAACACATATTCACTCAAGACCACTTAAATGCAAGAAAAGTATTGTGGTGTCAGTTAATCATTGAATATGATTTTGATATTACCTACATAAAAGGAACGAAAAATAGGGTGTTTGATGCTTTATGTAGGAGGCCTCATATATTCTTAGTGATTTCCTTAAAGACAAATTTGAGGGAGAAGTTGCTTGACTTAAAAATTAAGGACACTTGGTACCAAGAGGTTAGCAAGAGTTTGAGGGAGGATGAAATGATGATCCCAAAGTATGACAAATACTCCCTTGATAATGATGGGCTGCTATGATTTCGGGGAAGGATATATGTGCAACTGAATGAATATATACGCCAGTTAATCTTGAGCGAAGGCACATCGAGCAATATACATGGCACACCCTAGTGTTAAGAAGATGAGTGCGGACCTTAAACCACTCTTTTTTTGGAAAGGGATGAAGAAGGATATTGTAAACTTTGTAGCAAGATGCTTAGAGTATCAGCAAGTAAAAGTTGAACACATATATCCAGCAAGGTTATTGCAACCCCATGAGATACCAGAATCTAAAAGGGAAGTTATATCAATGAACTTCATTGTGCGACTACCAATGACCTCAAGAAGACATGATGCCATATTTGTAGTGGTGGACATGTTGACCAAGAGCGCCCATTTTATACCAGTTAAGATTGCATATAAGGCACCGAAGATAGCCATATTTTTTATTGATGATATTGTTAGATTGCACGGAGTTCTTAGGAAGATCATATCAGATAGGGGGTAGTGATTATAGGAAATTTTTGGACCAGTTTCCAAGAATCCTTGGGAACCCAGTTGAACTTCTGCACTGCTTATCACCGTAAGATAGATGGTCAGACAGAGAGGACAATCAAATCCTCGAGGAAATTCTAAGGATGTATGTGATGGACCAACAAAATATATGAGAGGAGTTTTTATCCCTAGTGGGATTTTCTTATAATAACAGTTATTAGACTTCCATCAAGATGGCGCCATTGGAGTTATTGTAAGGAAGACCTTGCAAAACATCTCTTAGTTGGGACTGACTATAGGACCAACTATTGATAGGACCAGAAGTGGTGCAAGAGATGGAAGAACAAATGACTATGATTCGGGGGAGGCTAAACGAAGCACAAGATCAAAAAAATAGATATGTTTACGCTCATTAGATAGACCTAAGTTATGAAGTGGGAGATAGGGTGTTCCTAAGAGTAAGGCCCAAAAATAGCTCTATAAGATTTGGAAAGGGAGAAAAATTATCTCCACGATTTGCGGGACATTTTGAAATCTTAGAAATAAAAGGGTTGGTGGCATATATGCTTGCCTTACCTCTATCTCTCTAGCATATGCATGATGTGTTCCATGTTTATGTTTTGTGTCATTATATTTCAGATCCTTTGCATGTTATTTATTTCGGTAATTTGGAGGTTTTGGAGGAGGGCATGGTGATGGTTGAGCCAGTTCACATACTAGACCAATGAACTTTGCAACTTAGACGACGATTAGTGGACCAAGTTAAGTTCCAGTGGGACAATTATAGTCCCAATTCATCCACTTGGGAGGACACTGAGGAGATGCTTCATCATTTTCCTTACCTATTCTAAGGACTCCAGAAATAAGTATATTATTAAGAGGGAGTGTATGTAGTTCCCACTCCAGTTGACTGACATCAATATGATATTAACATTTATTTAACCCTAAGGCCTGCACTTTATTCTTTTAGGACCTCAGGTTGAGAATCTGCATACATGACTCTATTATTAACGGATGTGATGGTTATGTATGTTATCTATTGATATTGTCGATGATAGCATTAATGGATATATATGCTCTCTATTGATATCATGGTGATGATATCATTAACGAATACGTATGTTATCTACTAATGATATGATGATGATGGCTTTGATTGATATTTATGTTTTCTATTGATGTTACGATAATGAAAACTTTGATGGATATGTATGTTTCCTACTGATGGTATGATGATGATAGCTATGATGGATGTGTTCCTTATGTTAGCTACTTAAATTAGTTCTAGTTCATAATGAACAACAATCTGAATGACTAGGTCATGTTGATGATGTTATTATGATAACGACTAACACTGAGAAAACTTTGTTACTGATGATTATTGAGTATGACAGGAAACCACTAGAGGTACTTGCATGTGATGAGTTGACGACATATGGTTTGATGAAAATTAATATTTTGTTTTTGAAATTATAAGTTCAGTTTAAAACTTTATATATATATATATATATATATATATATATATATATATATATATATATATATATATATATATATATATATAGCTCGTGAGCAACCTAAATTTGGGACCTGCCCCCATGACATCGTGATATTCAATGTGAAGGTGTTTCAACCTTTCTAGCCCAAGTCATAGTGGGAGTGCTAGCAGGTGAGATCAGGGGCACTGTCCCACCCCTCCCATGCATTTCTATCCAATTATACAACCCCATCAACCATGTGTGAGTCATTCGGCCAAGCAAGTAACCTATGCTTGCAGCCACTAACTGTTGTGAAACCAGCTCCAAAAAGAGAAGAAAAGAGATATCAATGCCTTAGAAATAAGCCACTTCGAGGGGGCAACCTCCAATACATTACATGAATGAACAATTCTTGGATGATTCAAATTACAAAACCTTTTTTCTATATATAGGAGTCCATGGGGCCACAATGTAATCCTAGTGGGGCCACAATGTAATCCTAGCCGACCTAACAATAATAATTTAAGGGCACAATAATAACAATATGGGGGTTACAAAGGTACAATAATAACAATAAGGGGGTTACACTAACAAAAATAAGGGACTATACTAGTAATATAGGGACCTAACATGCCCCTCTCCTTCAAAAAAGTGTTGTCCTCAATGCTTGAGTAGCTCTAGGTGCTTCTGTATAAAATTTTCATCCTCCCATCTAGAATCTTCAGTGTGTAAGTTCTTCCACTTGATGAGATACTCTGAAATCGATCAATTTCTTAGCTGTCGAGTTCTTGTTTCTGTGACCGCTTCAGGTTCCAATATGATTTTTCCTTCCTCATCAAGTTTTGACAATATTGTTTGAACTGGAAGATTTTCACCTATAACCTTCTTTAAGCATGAAACATGGAAAATTGGATGCACTCGTGAAGAAGCAGGAAGCTCCAATTTGTATGCCATAGTACCAATATTTTGCAACACCTTGTAAGGAAAATAGTACTTTGGCGATAATTTATTATCCTTCTTAGCTTACTTGAGGGACATTTGTTTGTATGGTTGTAGCCGTAAAAATACCCAGTGTCCTACATCAAAACTTCTCTTGCTGTGATGTTGATCTGCCTGTTGTTTCATTCGATTTTGTGCCAAATTCAAGTTGTCCTTTAAGAGTTGGAGAACTTCTTGTTGATGCTCGATGTGATCTTCCACTACTTTAACCTTTGAATTTTCTCTTAAAGATGATGTGATGGATGGTGGATGATATCCATAAAGTTCCATAAATGGGGTCATTTTTGCTGCAGTATGGAAGGAAGTGTTATACCACCATTCAGCTAGAGGTAACCACTTGACCCATTGTGTTTGTTTATCATATACAAAACAATGAAGATATCCTTCCAAACATTTATTTACTGTCTCAGTTTCACCATCAGATTGAGGATGATAAGATGATCTATGAGCTAATTGAGTACCCAAACAAGAAAATAACTCCATCCAAAAATTTCCGGTAAAAATGGGATCTTTGTCGCTCACAATAATCCTTGCGTTTCCATGTAGCTTTTGAATTGTGTCCATAAATGTAGTAGCAACTGTACTTGATTTAAATGGATGAGATAATGCACAAAAGTGTGCATACTTGGTAATTCTATCAACTACCACCATGATGACACTCTTTCCTTCGGTCTTAGGTAAACCTGTGATAAAATCCATTGAAATCTCCTCCCAACGTTGACTTGGAATGGATAAAGGTTGTAGAAGTCCTGGGGTCTTAATTGTTTCCACTTTATTCTGCTGGCAAACCAAACATTCCGCCACAAACTTTTGAATATCGGATTTAAGGCCATCCCAAAAAAATTCTTTCTTCACCCTGTGGTAAGTTTTTAAAAATCCTGAGTGTCCTCCTAAAGGAGAAGTGTGCAATTCAAAAAGAATCTTTTGTTTTAGTTGGGAATTCTTACAAAGATATAAGCGATCTTTGTACCATAAGGAATCATTTTTCCAACTAAATGTATCAGATGTACTAGGATCTTGCTGCAACTTTTGAATGAGTGTCCATACATCTTTGTCCTTCTACCATTCATCTCTTGCTTCGGTTATCCAATCTGGTTGGATAATAGAAATGGCACAAAGCAATGCTTCCACCTCTTCATTCTTTCTTGAGAGTGCATCTGCAACAACATTAAGCTTTCCTTTTTTGTAGATTATTTCAAAGTCATAACCCAACATCTTTGTGACCCATTTTTGCTGCTCTTCTGAAGATAGTCTTTGTTCCAAAAAGTGTTTAAGACTATCATGATCAGTTTTTACCTTGAAGTGTCTTCCCATTAGGTAAGTTCGCCATTTCTTTAGTGCATGCAGTATTGCTAACATTCCTTCTCATAAATAGGTTTCTGTAAATACTTTCCTTTGATTGGACGACTTTCAAAAGCAATGGGTCTTCCTTCCTGCATTAAAACCGCACCAATTCCATTTTCTGAGGCATCACATTCCACAATAAAGGTTTTTGTGAAGTCTGGCGTAGCTAAGACCGGTGCTAGGCACATTGCCTCTTTAAGATGTTCAAAGGCCTTAGTTGCTTCAGGAGTGCATGAAAATGCATCTTTCTTCAATAATGTTGTTAGAGGTGCTGCTATTCTCCCATAATTCTTAACAAACTTGCGATAATACCCTGTTAACCCGAGAAATCCTCGCAACTGCTTTATGGTTATGGGGACTTTCCATTCCTTAATGGCTTTAATTTTGTTAGGGTCTACCTTAACACCCTCGTGAGATACAATATGACCCAGATATTCCACCTCTTGTACTCCAAAGAAACATTTGGATGTTTTGCATATAATTGTTTCTCCTGCAATAGTTTGAGCACCCTGTCAACATGTTGAACATGATCCTTCCAAGACCTGTTCTAGATTAGTATATCATCAAAAAATACTAGCACAAATTTTCTAAGGAAGGGTTTGAAAATGGAATTCATCAACCCTTGAAATGTAGAAGGTGCATTGGTAAGGCCAAAGGCATGACCAAAAATTCATAATGACCCTCATGAGTTCGAAATGCTGTTTTTGGAATATCTTCAGTCTTCATTCTTATTTGATGATATCCTGAACGAAGATCCAACTTGGTAAAATAAATTGCTCCATGTAATTCATCCAATAATTCATCAATCACACGAATGGGAAATTTATCTTTAATGGTGAGCTTATTGAGCTCCCTATAATCTGGACACATTCGCCATGATCCATCCTTCTTGTGTACCAATACTACAGGAGCAGAGAAAGAACTTTGACTAGGTTGAATTATACGCGCCTCTAACATTTCTGCAATCATACGTTCAATTTCGCTCTTTTGGACGTAAGGATATCTATAAGGCCTGATGTTTGGAGGAACACTTCCTAGAATCAAACGAATAACATGATCATGATCACGAATAGGTGGGAGTCCTTTGGGAGTTTCAAACACCTTGGAATGATTGTCCAAGACTTGTTGGAGATCTGCAGAAATAGATGATTTTGATGTTGGAACTTCTAGTAAGCATAATTGTGCAATTACGCCTCGCTGTTCTTTCTTTAGAAGCTTTGTCATGACATTAGAGCTTATTATCCTTCCTGGCTTCCCCGCAATACCCCGTAATTCGACTTCCTTTCCTTCTGAAAAAAATTTCAAAAAAAGTTCTTGAAAATTAAAAGCTACCGTCCCCAAAGATTGTAACCATTGTACTCCTAGTACAACATCAGCACCTCCCATAGGAATGGAAAGCATTGGACTATTCAATACATATTCCCCCATGGTTAGCTTGATATTATGGCATTTTCCAGAGCAATTTTTAGTTCCTCCATTTGCAACCATCACTTTACATTCTGGTGCTGGGTATAGGAAACAATTCAATTCCTTGGCTACCTTACAATAAATAAAATTATGGGTACTACCTGAATCAATCAACACTATTACCTTTTTCTTCTTGATATGTCCTTCTATCTTGAGAGTTTGAGGAGTGGTAATTCCTGCCAATGCATTACACGATATGGTCGGACTCATTTCTTCCTCTTCTAGGGTTGGTTTCTGGTGTATATCCTCTTCTTGTTCATTTTCTTCTTCCTCTTCACAATCTATGTAAAATAATTTCTTCTCAGCACACTTATGACCTTTAGTGTATTTTCTATCACAACTGTAGCAAAGCCCTTTTGCTCTTTTTCTTCCAATTGTTGTGGTGTCAACCTTGTAGGTTGTGGAAATCTAGGAGTAGCAACACTTCCCTCTTTATAGAAGTGAGTGGTAGGCTTCCTTGTCGCCATAATTTTACATTCAATTTTTCTTTCCAACTTGAATGCCTTCTCCAATGAATCAGGTTCCAAAATGTGAACTTCATGTTGGATGTTATCCTTTAAAGTGCCTATGAAGAGATCAATCCTATGTTCCTCTGGAATATCAGTTACCCTTATATTCAATTTTTGGAAGTCCTCAATGTGCTGCCCCACTAAACGCTTTTGTTTGAGATTTATCAATTGGCTAAAGAAGGTGTTGCTCTTTGTATCCTCATAATGTGCTATCATTTCCTCCGTAAAAATTGACCAAGTGACAATTTTTTTACGGGAGCAAAACCATTGATACCATACAAATGTATTTTGTTCTAAATGTAAAGTTGCAATGCGTACCTTTTGTGTGTTTTGCACGTTATGGAGATCAAAATATTGCTCCATCTGTAGTATCCATGTTACAGGATCCTTTCCATCAAACTTCCTCATATCCATTTTTGAAATATGGTGGTTCTTCCCGCCAACATTAGAGTTTATGAAATCACGATTAACATTTATTTTGTTCTCATCATGAGTTTCCTCTACTATCTTTTCACCATTAAGAAACATTTCTTGTATCAACTTTGTCAAACCTTCCATGTCTGCTTTTAGATCATTCTTCATGTTTTCCATTTTCTCATCGATCTTAGCTTCCATGTCATCCATCTTAGATTCCATGCCAGCTTCCATGCCGTCTATCTTAGATTCCATGCCATTCTTCAAACCATCCATCTTAGATTTCACGCCTTTCTTCAAACCATCCATCTTAGTTTCTACGCCTTTCTTCAAAACTTCCATGTCATTTTTTGTTGCTCTTTGCAAGAGCAAAATTTGTTGCACTTGCTCTTGTAATTTTGATATGTCATGTTGCCATTCTTCATCTTCATGAGTCACTGTAGAGCTTTCTAAAGGCTTAATGGGTGTTGAATTCTTTTTAGGGGCCATTTTAGAATCCAATACTGATATCTATTCTACAATATGCCCTTGGAATCAATTCAACTTGATTCTTCAAACTAGACTTATGCAATTCGGAAAAAATAAATAAATAAATAAATAATAAAAAATAAAAAAATAAAATTTAAAATTTAAAAAATAAAAAATAAAATAAAATTTACTTGCTTTTGAGGAGCTCAGTATTGAAATTGAATTATCTCTATAATTGCGGATCCTCAATATCTGAAATTTAGCCCTGTAGTAGCCCTCTAAAGCTTCTTTCAAATGTCGTAGGTCTGATCTGATTTGGATTCTTCAAGGCAAAGTTATGTCCAATCTCCCATAATGACCCAATTTTGGACTGGTTCAGTAGAGTGAACTTGTATGACTTGACACATGTCACTGTTTCCTCCTTTGGCTCTAAAATTGATAGACCAAAAACTACAGTCTGTGTACTTGCGACCACTTTTTACAGCATTCCAATCTGATGCTCAGAGAGAGAGCTATGAAGATTTTCCCATGATCAACTCTTTGAGATGAAATTCAGAAGCCTCAAAAAGCCCTAACTTCCACACATCATAGCTCCGAAAATATTGCGAACCAATATCTGAAATTTTGCGAAGATGGTCCTCAGGATTGTGGCTTCACACTCTAAAAATTTTAGATTCTGAACCTTCGTAGAAAAAAAATTATTACGAAAATACCACGATGACCTATTTAGGTTAAATTCAGGAGCCTGTAAATAACCTAACTTGCACAAATCATATCTCTGAAAATATTGCGAACCAAGCTCTGAAATTTTGCGACGATGATCCTCGGGATTTTGGCTTCGCACTCTAAAAATTTCAGATTTTGAACCTTCGTAGAAAAAAGTTATAGCGAAAATTCCACGATGGCCTGTTTGGAGCAGTGAAACCCTAGAATCTCAAAGCTCTGATACCAAATGTTGTGAAACCAGCTCCAAAAAGAGAAGAAAAGAGATATCAACGCCTTAAAAATAAGCCACTTCGAGGGGGCAACCTCCAATACATTACATGAATGAACAACTCTTGGATGATTCAAATTACAAAACCTCCTTTCTATGTATAGGAGTCCATGGGGCCACAATGTAATCCTAGCCGACCTAACAATAATAATTTAAGGGCACAATAATATAGGGACCTAACACTAACATATCATATATATATATATATATATATATATATATATATATATATATAGAACTGCATGGGAGGGGTGGGACAGTGTCCTTGATCTCACCCGCTATATATATATATATATATATATATATAATTGGATAGAACTGCATGGGAGGGGTGGGACAGTGTCCTTGATCTCACCCGCTAGCACTCCCGCTATGACTTGGGCTGGAAAGGTTGAAACACCTTCGCATTGAAGATCGCGATGTCATGGGGGCAGGTCCCAAATTTAGGTCGCTCATGAGTATTTGAATGGGGGTGTGAATCAAGGTACATTCCTTAATCCCTAGCACCATTAGTCTCACTATAGCGGGAAACATAAGAGATTACAGAGGTCTTTTTCATTGCACCTAGACTTTCCCCTTGTAGCCACTCGATGGTTGAATTTAAAGTGGTGTGACACCCTTGGAACTTCAAGGAAAATTTAAAGTGGTGTGGCACCCTTGGAACTTAGAAGTTAAGTTCTTGAAGGGAGCGACCAACTTGGCACCCTTGGCATCTTTAAAAATAAACTAATAAATATAATCAAGATATGAAAATCCTACAAATTCACATCAAGTGGTAAATGACATTAGAACTGAAGCAACTAAATCAAGAGTAAAACTTGTAGTAAGGCGAGAATTGGTAGAAATAAAATATTTATCTTGAGAACTCTACCCTTCCCATGTTGGAAACTATTAAGTAGATAATGTACATAAGTAACTTAATTAGGTAAAATGGGGAAAGAGGGACATGGATTGAAGTATAAATATTAATCCTAAAATAGTTAAACTTCATTAAGAGAAGAGGGTGGTGAATTAAAATAATATTAATAAATTAAAATTAGAGAAATTTAGAGAACCTCCATGTGCCAAGAGCCAACATAAGGATATCCATCTAAGAGGCAAATTGAGTTAAAATAGGAGGTAGTTGGGGACAAAATCTGAGACTTATCAATTAAATTCAGTAATGAACACAAATTAAGGAGCAGAAAATGGGGATCAAGAGACAACTAGGACAATAAATAGGAATTTGTGTTGTGAAAAATGTTGTTTTTAAATTAAAATTTAAGTAAATAATTTTGGAGATCCTTGGTGAGAGGGTGAAACATGGGTGGGTAATAATTAAACTTTTGGATTAATAAAAGTAATTAATTATGTGTGAAATTCCAAGTGTTACCTATGAAGCCTCCTATAAAAGAAGGGGCAAGTCATGGGAGAATGAACTCCTTTTTACCCTATTGTTGGATGGATGAGACTATGTCATTGTAGTGGCTACGAGCTATAGTTGCATTTGGTGAGGTAGAGGACTTTAAAGAGGAGAATCTCAAGCCAAGGAGTGCTTATATCTATTAGCTAGCACACTTCCTCCATTGTATAACCCATTGTAGCTTGATGGTCTGTGAGGAAGGAGAGTACCCAAGGAGTAGGCTGGGAGGTCAACCGATGAGTCACTACATTCGGTCCAAGCACTTAAACATTCACACTTGGAGGCGGACGACAACAAGGGATTGCAAGTAGTGTCAAGTCAAGATTGAATCTCGTCTCCTGGTGAACGGTACCTATGTTATTTATGATGTTCTTTTATATGATTTCGTTATGCCTATAGTTAATAGCATGAAAAATAGATGATATATGTAATGCAGTGAAATTCGTGGATGTTTGCTGTAAGTGCTTAATATATCTAAGTTCCCAATTTTTATCTGCTTATGGTTGTATTCTTAGTTTATCTGCATTGTCTAAAAAAAATAGTGGCATAGGGAAGGTCCCTTCAAAACCAAACATTAAGGAATTGATAGCCTAATCATTTTTCTAATTTGATGTCTATATAAGTGGTCAACGAAAGCCACATCCTCCTCTAAACACACACATAGGAAAATGAACTAAATATAGGGGAAAGATGCATGCTTCTTTAATCATTCCTTACATAATTTCCATAGAATTTGTGGGGCATGGGCATTAGGTTAGTAGTTTTTAAAGAGTGACATATTTTGAAAATCAAATCCAACATAATGAATGTTCTTTGGAATTTTGTGTCTATATGAAGAAGGAATGAAAAATATACTATATTAGGTGGTTTTTAGTCTTTAATATATATTGACATTTAATGGCACAATTTCCATAGAATTCGTGGGGTATGGGGACTAGGTTAGTAGTTTTTAAAGAGTGGTAGACTTTGAAAATCAAATCCAACATAATGAATGTTATTTGGATTTATGTGTCAATATGAAGAAGGGATGGACAACATAATAGATGAGGTAGTTTTTTGTGTTTAATATATATTTACATTTAACCATTGTATATACAAAAAGAAACCCTCATAGATTCAAGATATTGTGCCAAATAATGTTGTTGGCTATCGTATGGATTTGAGTCTACCATACCCGATGCACCTTATAAATTCACGTTCCATAACATATTTCTAGGAGTGTGAGGTTGTTCATGTGATCACCTTTTATCTTGAATAGTTTCTCTATTCTTAGACATCTCATTTATTACAAAAAAAAAGACTAGCGTCAATGCCATATTTATGGAGTTACCACACTACGTACTTATATTCTATTCACTCTTTGAACATCAAACTAGTCACATCACGCAAACAACAAAATATACACATCGAGGGGACTATTTGATACTCAAGTGGATATTCAGCTTAAACTAGTAGAAATTGTATTCTTTACATAATCTTTGACTATTTTAATTTTTATAGATTTTTTCATTTTTAATTTGTTTTTAACTATTTACAATTATAAATTAATATTTCATTGTCGTGTTCATTCTTAAGTATCCATTCTTCCTTGATTTTGATTTATTCATTTGATTTTCTTGGCACTTATCAAGATAAGAATATGCATGGCACTCTTGTGGCTATGCTTATGGCCACTCCTTGTGATTTTCTCAAGGTTAGTCATTGTGACATACTCGTTGTAACATTGTGTTATATAGTCATTGTGACAATGTGGTAGGTATACTATCATATGTTACAGTGTGTTGAACACATATTTTGTCAGAGGAAACATGTTAGACATTAAACATTTGCATGTCTTGACATGTCAGACATGTTGGGTGTGAAAAGAAGTTCATAGGGAGTTAGAAAACTCATAAAAATGTGTTTTTCCTCATTTGGTTCACTCCTAAAAGGAAGAAATGGCTCAAGTACTATACAAGTTAAGGAGAACATGATATTCATATGGATCCTAGGATTCAAAATTTATTGTTTCTGCAACAACAATATTGTTCATCATTCATACCACAAAAACCATGGTTTATTCATGAAGAGAAGTGCTAGTGATGGTAATTGTTGATGATTCTAGTTATGGCATGGAAGAGGACAAGTGACTTAGTTCTGATATTATTCCATCAACAATTCTAACGTCTACTCTATTTTGTATTTTCTATTGAAACTCCCACCTATGGTATTGATGTCATGATCATCTATGATCATATCTTTGTAAATACATTTTGTCATTTTCATTTTGATGACATAAAATGACTTAATGAGAAAACTATAATTTAAGGTTATAACGTATAAACTTCTATTTCATATGTATTGTCATATTGAATATTTTAAGGTCTTGTGTGTTTGATGTTGTAACTACTTGTATGATTGCATCACTACGTTTTTAATGTTCTAGATATTTGCATATTTATGTCTATGTTTTATTTGTGTGATTGTGATTTTTATCACATGCATGCACATGTGCACACGAAATGTGAAAATTTCAACTATTGCAGTGCTAACTGGAAATTATTCTTCTAACTAATTAATAATTAAGCAGTTTTTTTGCTACGAAAAACAACACATTAAATCACGACAATATTCACCATAAAATGTTGCGGAAAATAAAATACTCGAAATTGAGAAATTCTAGCACAAAAAAAAAAATTTGATAAAGGTATTTTTGGACAATTTTCCCCCAAAAAACCCAACGTAGGAAAACTAGTGTAACAGTTGAGGGGTTTTATTATGTAGCAATGAGAAATTCTAAGTACGATTGGATGCCCAAAATTGGAAATCCTCTACAAGATAAACTTTCCACAAAAATTAGTGAGACAATTCTTGCCTCACTCGACACTGATCCACCTCCAAAATTTGGCACAAACAAGGCTTCCCATACCCCTGTGTCAGCCTTTTTGTTGCGCAAACCATCACACGCTTTGCCTGCAATCTTATTTGATCAATCCATATATCCCAACTCAACCTATGAGAATGACTCGCTATCCTCTCCGGAAATTCTCCCAAACACAAACAATTGAATCGGCCCTCACTCCAACTAAATCGAAATCTGCTTTTGAAGCTTCTGCGCAAACTCACTGAGGAAAGTCGGCCCTCATGTAGTTGACTCTATAAAATTGGAAAAATTCTTTCGAACTCACTATCTCTGCCCCTCTCTATATTTGTGTCCCCTCTTTGGCTCGAACTTTTCCGGCTAGACGCTACTCTCTGGAAAATTGAACTGCCAAGGGAAAGTTTCTCTCCTAGTGTGTTTCTCCTCAACCCCATCGACCTCCTCTTATAATCTCTAATTTTGTCTTCAATGACCACGACTAAATCGCTATCGATGGAAAAGATCATTTCTAATTTGATCCATGTGAGTTTCTAGAGAATTTTCACCTTTCTCAATTAATTCCTATTAATTAACCAGTTTTCCTAAGTTAGGAAAAAATTAAATGATGGTGAATTAATTTAATTGAGCTATCTATAAGTGGAATTTCCATAAATGATTTATGAGTTTTGTATATCTCATGTATTTTAGCCTCTATGCAAAGTTTGAGACTAGAACACCATCTGAAGCTACAAAAAATAACACCCCCTCTTAGCGAGGAAGGTGTTCTCTCCATAACATCTTGTCTCTGAAACATCTCTACATTGTTGATGTCTAACATCTGTGAAAGAAATCCACTATCCACCAACTATTTCACAACTCTGATAACGATGCATTTATGTTGTTGTTGACATTGCATTGTACAATTATACTCCTGCCACTGCACTGCAATTGATCTCATGTTGTTTCTGTTGATACAAATACTACAACTAAAATCCAAAATTTTGAAACAATTTTGTTCTTATGTTGCAACTATCTCTTGAGTCTCTAACTTTTACTAGCCACTGCACTTCCTACTGAGTTTGTTTGTGTTGTAACTTCTCTACGCTTCTTAGTACCTGACTACTACTAGTACTGCAACTGTCCCTCAAGAACCGACTGCATTAATAGACACTGATCCATTTACTACTGAAAGATGTAGGCCCTTGTGGCAAGGTAATGATCCAAGAGGAAGCACCATATGATGCTCACCTCGATGGACCCTTCCCAGCTTCACACAACTCTTGAGTCTAGGACTCTATGTCTCCCCACCTCTCTCATAGTCAGCTTTCAACTATGAAACTTCATCCATTTTCTTACATAGTCTACTACACTTGCTCCATTGTAAGTATTGCAAAGGAAATTACCATACTTTTCCCATCTAGTCAAACCATTACAAATGAGTAAATTGAAAGCCCCACATAGAGTAAGCAATTGTTCACCAAAGAGATTGTAGCCCTTGTCCTCTGAAATTCTTTCCCACTGATGGTTACTCTCTTCTGTAAGCCAGATAGGGTCGCAGTCTTCTTTACAACAAAGAATGCTAGCTTGCTCACTTGCAGTCCTAGCATTGAACTCACCCACTATAATGACTTCACCTAGTTGAGAATATGTTGCAATATATGCCTTTAAGGCTGTAAAGGGATCTTTGTGGTTAGGCCCTCTACTTTTGTAGATTTTTGAAACTTGCGGCGCAAAATAACATGCTGCAATTCTGATGTGATTTCCATTTTTTGATATTTTAAACCAAACGAATTGTTTATTTGAGTCTTCCTTTTCTAGTTGAGTGAAATGACCTTTTTTTTCTCTCACTAATACCATGATAAACCATGGTATTGTAACAAAACCTATTTATAGTTTAAGAATCTCATGGTAAAGTGGAAGTGAATTTCATGATAAAGTGGAGGTGACTCTTTATGGTTAATAATCTTGTTATATATATATATATATATATTTTCCCATGGAAAAAAATCTTTATTTCGTAGTTAAAATAACAGACCGGCCCCAAGATTGGGGTTTTTACATTGCTCCTCGAGCTGTATGATCTCTTTTAAAAGAGAATTTTTCAGAATTTTACAAGAGAGGAAAACACACATTCTGTGTTTGCGGGCTGTTGTTCTTTATACCAAAATTTATACCAACAAAATTGATCAAAAATCCTCTTGCGACACATCGAAAATTGTCAACCAATATTTTGTTCTGACGCATGTCCGTTATAAAATCAGAAACAAATACAATGTGGATCCTGTTCATCGAGAGAAATTTAAACCACGTGAATCTCCTCTGTATTGGAGGAGAGATCCACTATTTTAAGGGTGCCTGGAGTAAGAGTGAGAGCTATTTTTGACAAAGCATCAAATCCCATATTTAGTTTGTGGTAAACATGCTTGAAAGTGAATTTTTGAAAATCTTTCATAAGGCTCCCAATGGTCTTGTTATATATATATATATATATATATATATATATATATATATATATATATATAGATATATGATTCTTTTTATGATAAAACAATAATGAGACTAGATCCATCTTAAATGTGGATCTACTAAACACAGAGTGGGATCAAGTTCAGAGTTAAGATGGATCTAACCCGATACTCTTGCATCCCATAACGAATTTCCTTAAGCCTTTAAATATGCTTCATCGTAACACATACCATGGGCTATGTAATACAATGAGATTGAAAATTACAAAACTTTAGAGTTTAATTTAAGTTAATAATTTTATTGTTAAATTATAATTATAATAATAATTATTATTATTATTTTTAATAATTTTAATTATCGAGATATTTTCACCTCTCTTTTTTTAATTTAATTTTATCTTTTACCAAGTTAAAATGTTTATATTGACATTACATCACTACCATACTAGGTTGGAGATCTCTTGACGCAATAACAATATTTATTTCTTTTTTTTGTGAACAAAAAAATTTGTATTACCTTATTTTCAATCCATTATATGTTCACATAGGATAAACGATTTTTTTTCTTTTTTGCAAATTAAAAAAAATTGTATTACCTTTTTATCAATCCATTACATGTTCACAAAGCAGAACATCTTTTTACACAAAAACAATTTTTTTTTTCTTTTTTGTGAAAAATAAAAAAATAAAAAAATAAAATAAAATAAAAAAATGTACTACCTTCTTATCGATTCATTACATGTTCACAAAGAATTTGACTTGGTCATTTCCAGGGGAACCCCAACCAAAGCCAATACCAAGAGACAAGCTAACCTGAATTTACATGAAAACTAACTAACCTACAATTGACAATGCCAATACTTTTTACTACTTTCCAGGTAAAAGAACGTGGGAACAATCATGGATTTTGCGGAGGATCATTTTTTCCTTTTTCATTTCGTACACCAATCCATTCTGAGGAGTTACCAGGCAGAGGAGACAATAATTACATTTCCTTTATCCAATTCCAAACTTGGGGGTTATGCTACTTTAGTTCCTTCCTTATCACTATTCAAGATATATGATTCATGGAAGCGTTTATGGCCACTCGTTATTGAAGCCAAAACCATACTTGTATCTTGTGCGTCTTCATTCAAGGGATGGATCTCCACTTTATTATGACGAGGTGTCCTTGCATGTGGTTGAGTTGAGGCTAAATGAATCGTTTTACCTGTAGAATATTTTTGTTGTTGCATATTTTCTTGTGCTTGTAAGTTGTCGAAGACTTAGCTCCTTTTAGATCCTGCTGTCCTCGTGACTTATTCCTAGAATATGGAGGAGTAGAGAACCCTTTAGAAGAGGGACAAGCATTATGGAGATGACCAGGTTGTTGACAAATCCTACAACAGAATGTTGTATTTTCGTATTCCATTGGCTGTGAATAGATAATGTCATTCCACTCGAGGAGGATTTTGTCTAGCAACCCTTTGCTGAGATTGATTTCAACGTAGATTCGAGCAAAGGTCACAATACCCTTCTCAAGCTTTTTTGTGTCTACTTTAATGAAATGATCGAGTAAGTTGCCCACATCATCTAAAATGTCCAGATGGAGTAGATGAAGGGGAAAATTTGGGAGTCTTACCCAAACTGGAGTGATTGTAGTTGGCATGGAGAGAGGGTTAAAACCAACAAACCAAAATTTGAAAAACAACCTAGCACGACCCCAAAACCAAGCTCCTTCATCAAAAACCTTTCGATATTCAAATCTTTAAAATACACCACAAAAAATGATTTCGAGCAAAACAACAAATCTGTGTTTGGGGACTTAGTTAGATGCACCCAGTCTTGAAGCACATATGTCGTAGGCCATAACCCACTAAATTGACATATAATGGCATGCATCAAATAATCCATGTAAGCATCCTAGGATTGAAGATGATCCACTTTAATAGTGGGGATATTTTCCACCTGATCCACAATGAAGGTTGTCCTTGAGATCTCTTTGGGAATCACCTATGTGAGCCTTGGCTTGAGGGTATCCTTGAAATATTTGGGTTGAGAGTAAGATGATGCATCGTAGCCTTTGGCACCTCTTAGTCTTAACACTAAATGAATTAATGCATCCTTGGCTATGCCATACTCACTTAGTGACTTTAGATATTGAAGTTTCCTACCTCCATGTATGAGTTAAATGATGCCATATGGGATTCCCATCCAATCCTATATCCTGACTGCGAGTGAGGTGACAAGATCTATGGCTTTGACATGCATGTAAAAGTATATCCCTAAGACAGTGAAAATCTCAAGATCTAAGGTAATAACCTCCTCGTGGTTATACGAGGAACCCTTCATGAAGCAAAATTTCCTTTGTTTTACGAGATCTTGAGGCAAATTTCTTGCCAATTGCTGCCACAGAGCCAATGCCATTATCCTAATAAAAATCCCTTCTCTAAATCTTGACTTTGGTACCGCAAATTGGTCTTGTCGGAGGAGGTTTTGTGGTGGGGGCATCACTTGTTTTTCCCTTGACCTGGGCTGTAGGCAGAGAGGAGCCCTCCACAAAAGCGAGCCCTCGAAAACTGATGGCAGTCCCAACAGTGAAGGAGGCCTTCGAGTGGGAGGTGCGTTGTGCACTCAACGCATGACACTCCAAGTGGAAGAAATAAAAAAATCGAAGTCGACGACCAACATCGAAAGTAGAATCGTAAAGGCGATAACTGTTGCAGAGTCATTTTATGTGTAAAATTTTACTTCGATGGTGCAATAACAATACTTTTAAATATAATTATAATTTAATTAATTTTTATAAATCTGTTTTAAAATTAATAATAAAAACTATATATATAATTTAATATTATAAATAATTAAGAAGGAGAAGGAAAATCATTGTTAAATTTTATGTTGAATAGGGTCAAATATATTTTTGCTCGAGACTCCAACGTTCCTTTAGAATAAACACTGTAAAATGGAAGTACGTCTCATGACTAAAGACCTATATGTTGAATACATGTGGACCGTCATTGTACCGTAAATTCAAGAATGGAAGGGAGGGTTTTATGGCAGATTAAATGAATTGCAAACCTGGTCAAATTTAAAGACTTCGTGCAAAAAGTAATGAAGACTTCGAAGTTTCTCCACTTAAAAAAAAAAGCTAGTTTAAAGACTTTTGGGAACAAAGAAAGAAGAGTTAGGTGGAGTTTGTCCTCTTCTTCTTCTTCTTCTTCTTCTTTTTGTAAATTTAGCAGTGCCTTTCCATTTTTCTATTTATAAAAAAATAACCAGGTTATAACATATCAAAACGCAATAGCCTCAACCTGCCCAAAGGAAACCAGGTGACCATCTTAATGAGTTAAATGCCATCCAATATTGATATTGTTTTATCCTCCTGTAAACTATTAACTCCTTTCTAATGTATCTACCAAATTTTGACAGCAAACAGTAAATATAAATGCAATCCGCTAAAAGCATACACCATCAAAAGTGAGAAAGAGTAATTCAATCATCTGAGGACTCGACCGGTGTAAGGTCTTTGACACTGGAGCCCGACATGTCCACTTGGTGCATTGTTTGAAGTTGCCTCTCAATTCTTCCCAGTCGAGCTATTGCATGATGTTGAGAAATTCATATGTCTTGAAGTTCCTTTTTAATATCTTGCAGAACCGAAACAACCTGTGGGTCTCCTCCCATTTCTTGAAGGCACGTGACAGCCTTTGCTAGAACACATTTAAATGTCCAGTAAGTTTGAATAGACTGGTGGAAAAGGGACAGTCATCCTCTAATATTCCCTGGATCAATAACGAAGTCCATTTCGTTTTCCTTTATTTCTATCTCTTCCTGTTTGTGACCACATTCTCTCTCCCATCCCTGAATGAGTGCAGACTTGAGGGGGATTACTTGTAGTGCAGACTTCGAAAAGGTTCTCTATAACCTCTTTTTTGGATTTCCTGCCTCACTTGCTGGAGCCTGCAATGGGTTTGACCTGCTTCTGTTTTCCTTTTTCCCCGCCATGGTGTTTTGCAGAGTGTCCTTTTGCCATTGCTGTATGTCCACATACAAGCAGGAGTCGAATTTGCTACAGATTCATGGACAAAGATTTGAAAGGACCTGTTTTTACTTTTGCATAGCCCGTGTAAGGCAAAATAAATTCAATAACAATTTTGATGTAACTGTAGGTAGGGCCCATAGCATTGTTGTTCCTTTGGAGGGTGGTAGACATGGTTTTCCTAATACGACGTAATTCCAGAAACTCGGAAAGACTCAAATGCAGCGTAAGCAGACTCAATTGCAGAATAGAATGCCAGAACAATAACTGCGAATGGATGCGTTCATTACCCCCCCAAATAGTGTGACAACAAGTTTCGGCCATGTATACCCTGCATGCCTGCAGAAAGACTAGATGGTGAACATAGGAATGAGCTTGAGAGCACAGGATATAGCCACTGCCCACATTGTTGCCAGCACGGTCTGGCTTGGCCATACTTGCAAGCTCATATGCTTGAGATGCAGAAACCCTTTGAACAGAAGACCTACCCAATGCCCTTCCTATAATCACAAAATGAAAACCCTTTCTCAACATAGGAACATAAGGAGAAGGGACATTACAGGGGGTTCGAAAGCAAGGTATGACCGCAGGGGCCGAGAAAAGCAGTATGACCATTACATTCTTCAACCAACATAAAAAAACTGCAAACTATCTGAATAATCGAAAATGACCGAATAACCATAGGGAAGGGTCACATGCAAACGTTGAAACATTCGGTTTCCATCTTTCAGTTTTGAACAGAGGAATTGCCTCTAACTGTAGGAATTCTGAGGAGAATAGTGCTAGCACTCATCCAATTGATATCTACAATCATGGTAACTATCATGGTAAGGAGATGCAAAACATACCAAGTGACCTGTTGTTGACGCCAACCTTTTGCCTTCCCCTCTGCTCTTTCTCCCAACCGGCTTCCAAGATCAATGTTGCCTCTCCGACCTGCCTCATGCCTTAACTCTCGTTCCCGACAACATTGTTTCTGAAAATTGTCTGACATTCCCCGGTGGTTTCGAGCTACTCCTACGACAGGTATTATGATCTGGCGTGTGATCATACCCATTCCCTTCATGCTGTGTACGGAGTTACCCATGTGGTGTGTGCACGCCGTCGCGTGCCGCCTCCAACCTTATCCTTTCGACCTACGCGTGGCACCCCGATCGGGGGAGTTTGTCCTCTTTGTTTGCAAATACGTTGCAGTTGATTTTTATTTAGTCAAAACAAGCACGGAAGACAAAGGACTTGGTTGAACTTCAAGCAAAATATCTAAAGTGGGGAATGAAAATTTTGGCACCCCACATCATGGAAATATTCAACAACGTCATTCAGCAAGGATTCCCAAGGGATTGGACAACTAGTCTAGCAATTCCCCTTTTTAAAAGCAGAGACATTAATAATCCTTCCAACTATAGAACCATTATGATCAATCCTTTGTTTGTAAATCTTTTCAGTGGCATGGAAGAAAATAGAATCAGTAAGTGGGAAAAAGTAAAAGAAAAGAGAGAAAAAGGGCAAGCAAGTTTTAGGCCGAAGCATTCTACAGTGGATCATGGTATCACGTTGAGACACATTGTTGAGAAGGTTTGGGTAATCCGGATTTATGCAGGAACGCAAAAAAATACAGAAATAACCATAAACATAGAAATACAGTGGAAATAAGGCTTCATTTCATTAATATCAAAACATAGAAATATGCTTACAAACATGATGGAAATAAAATAGCTAGGGTGCTAGTAGCGAATCTCTGAGAAGAGATGTGGCGGCTACATACCTCTCAACTGTGTTACAATGAGGCTCGAGGGCCTATTTATTATGGTGAAACAATGGAGAACTCTAAACGTCCAAAAACCTAACCTTAGGAGATGAAGCGCCAAAACTATGGGCCTCGTTTGGGTAAATTAGTGTTTCAACTTCCCGGGGACGTAACTTCGGCATACTATCTTCGTTTGGGGCTTCAAAACGAAACCGGAAGTTCAGGACCCGAAATACTGCTAAAAATAGTAAGTTGTGAAAAAACTGAAAGAGACAATGGTGGGCCCCCAAGTGGAATAGGCTGGTGGCCACCAATATCCACCTGGATCATTCCTCCCCCCTTAGGAAGCAATGGTCTCCATTGCGTTGAGTTCCTCCATGAGATGAGGAAACTTATGTTGAACTTGGTCCCTGGTGAACCACTTGCCTTGGTGCAGGAGTTGGCTAGCTTTGACAACCCGATACAGTTGGATCTTTTGTCGGCGAGTGTTCTTGATTTGCATGTCCATGATACAGTATGTGGTGGCATGTTTCATGCAGTCTGGGCTTAACTCTTTTCGTGTGAGTTCTTCTGCAATGTTAGAGGTGGGAAGTAGGGATGAAGGCAGTCTACATTGAATACTGGGTGCAGACCAAGGAATGGTGGAATACTGAGCTCAAAGGCATTGTTCCCTACAGCCTTGGTGAAGGTGTACGACCCATATCGGAGCGGGCGAATCTTGCGGTGGGGTCCAGTGAGGCGCTCCTTCTGCAAATGTAGCTACACTTTTTCGCCCACCTGGAAGTTGTGTGGCACCCGATGTTGATCATGTCGTTGCTTGTACTTAGCATTGGCTCTGTCAAATATGTCATGAACCTATTGGCAGATGTGCTGAATGCGCTTGATGAAGTTGTTTGCTTTGTCAGCTTTAGACTGGACATGAACCAAATCGGCCTGAGTACCTGCAAATGGCATGGCTACGTCAATGGGACATAGTGGCTGGAATCCCAAGCCCACCTGAAAGGGGTTGTGGCCGGTTGAGCTATGGAGAGCCCGGTTATAACTGTGTTGTACATAGGGAAGGCTCTCATCCCATGTGCATGGATGCTTTGAATTGTACATGAGCAGAATGTGTGCAATCATCCTGTTGACGACCTCTGTCTGGCCATCAGTTTGGGGATGGAAAGTTGTGGACTTGGTGAGCTTGGTGTCCAACATTGACCAGAGGCTGGACCAAAATGTGCTGAGGAACCTGTTGTCGCAATCTGATATGATAGACTATGGGATCCCAAAGTGCACCCACACTCATTCAAAGAAGAGTTTAGCAGTGGCTTCTGTTGTGATATTCTCCTTGCAGGCCACCATAATGGCCATCTTTGAGAATCTATCGATGACCACGAAAACACTGTCGTTTCCATGCTTAGTAGAAGGAAGGCCTAACATGTAATCCATGGAGATGGATTCCCAAGGTCGACTAGGGGTAGGTAGCGGAGTATAGAGCCCTTGCTTCTTGATGGTCAGTTTGGCAATGGCGCAAGCAGTGCAGGATTTGATGTACTTCTCGACATCCTGTCGAAGGTTCGGCCAATAGAAATACTTCTGTAGTACTGCCACTGTTTTCTCGACCCCAAAATGCCCAGCGACTCGACTGTAGTACGCTTCCCATATCATCTTGGAATGATCGCTTGAAGGAACACAAAGGTGTCCCAGGTGACATAATAGTGCATCTTGGAGGTGAAAATTTGGAACTTGCATACCCCCCAGAGTGCCTTGTATGTGTAGCTAAATTTTGGATCGCTCTTGTAGAGAAGCGGCCAATCAGAAGTCTCATGCCCACAAGAGTTGAGAATGGTGGTTATGGCCACGATCGGTGGTCGGCTGAGGCAGTATGCAACATTATTGGTGCTACCCTTCTTGTACTTGATGTTCAAATGAAATTGTTGCAGATATGTGGACCACTTCTGATGGCGATCATTCTGCAACTTCCCTTGTGTCTGGATGAACTGCAGGGGTCGGTGGTCTGTGTGGATGATTGTCTCCTTCCCCAAAATGTAATGCTTCCATCGTCGAAAAGCCTACACAATGGAATACATTTATTTGTCATAAGTGGGATACTTTCGAACTGTGTCGGACAATGTCTCACTATGATATGCCACTGGATGCCCCTGTTGAGTAAAAACTGCCCCAATAGCATAGTCAGAGGCATATGTCTTGATCTCAAATGTTGTTGCAAGTCTGGTAATGTGAGCACTGGGGCATAACAGAACAGAGGCAATGTTTCAATTCTATGAACGCCTTCTATTGAGATTCCGACCAACATAATTTTTCTTTCGCTCCTCCCTTGGTGACTTGACTCAAGGCCAAGTGATATGAGAGAATCCCAACACAAACTTGCGGTAGAAATTAGCAAGACCCAGAAAGTTGCGAAGCTTCGTTAGGGTGGTTGGGGTTGGCCAATCCCGAATGACTTGGATCTTGGCTGGATCCACATGCACCCCCCTTTCATCAATAATGTATCCCAGATATTGAACCTGGGTCATGCCAAAAGTGCACTTCTCCAAATTGGCACACAACTTGTGTTGCCGCAGTGTTTGGAGGACTTCTCAGATGTGGTGGAGGTGCTCTTCCCAAGTCTGGCTGAAGATCAGAATGTCATCCAAGTATACCACTACAAATGAGTTGGTGAATGGACACAAGATGTCATCCATCAACCTCATGAAGGTTGCGGGAGCATTTGTCAATCCGAAAGGCATGATGAGCCATTCGAAAAGGCCATCCTTGGCTTTGAAGGCAGTCTTCCACACATCATAGGGTTCGATTGGTACCTGGTGATACCCAGAATTCAAGTCGATCTTGCTGAAATATTTTGCCCCTTTGAGTTGGTCCAGAAGGTCATCAATCCATGGGATCAGGTACCTATTTCGAACAATGATCTTGTTCAGCACCCGATAATCAATACAGAGTCTCCAAGTCCCATCCTTCTTCTGTACCAACACGATCGGACTCCCACAGGGCGATGAACTTGGCCGGATGTGACCTTTCTGCAGTAGCTCCTGAATCTGCCTCTTGATTTCATCATTCTCCAGAACAGAGTGCCTATAGATCAGTCCATTGGGTAGCGGCACACCTGGGGTTAGGTCAATGGGGTGCTTGACCTGACAGTGTAGAGGCACCCCTGTGGGTGAGGTGAAGATGTCCCCGTACTCCTCCACAACCTTGTCCATTTGTTGTTGTCGTGCAGAGGAGCCATGTCTAGAGGTCGTGGCCACAATCTTCTTCTTGCCCTAGGAGCGGATCATCAGGAAAACAAATTTCGTAGTTTGGGAAATGAGCTTACTGCATTGTTTTGCAGTAACCAAAGAGATAGTGGGAGGCGGTGGTACCTCTGGTATCCTGTACAATTTATTTCCCAAAGTAACAATAACAACGCGAGACCGGGACTCATACACAACATGTCGCTTCCACAAGTATGGTTGGCCTAATAATACATCAAAAACATCAATATGAGCAATGTCACACAATACCTCATTCGTGAAGGGCTTGATGCTATAGGGAAGGCGGCACTACTAGCTGACGCAAAGATCTCGTCCTTGGTGAAGCCACTCGATGGTGTATGGTTGTGGGTGCGCTGTGGTCGGCAAGCCCAACCGCTTCACGACATCTACTGAAATGAGGTTCTTTTGGCTCCCATTGTCGACAATGAACCGTAGCGGGGAACCCTTTACCCACATCTGGGAGTGGAAGAGATGCTCTGCCTCCTTTGGATCTTCTGGTTCCTCCTTCTAGATCTTCGTAGTGGCAACAGTGGCGTTGGGCTCCACATCAATAATCTGCTTCCCTTTGTCATTCACCTTGTCAGGTTCTGATTCAGAGTCGGAGCATGCATCTGATTCATAAGCCCTCATCTCGGGCACCATCGACTGCTTGGCCCGACACTCACTTGTGTTGTGAGTGGAGCTCTTATGGAACTCACACCACTTTCCCGTGCCCTTCTTTGGCTTCGTGGTGTTGTTCTTTGCTTGTGTCTTTGGCAGGTTGTCTTGGGCCACCATGCTTTGGCTTTGTCCTTTGTTCTTTGGTTTGGGGGCACCTTTCCCTTGATTTTGATTCGTAGATCCAAAGTCTCGCTTATTCTGTTTGAATTTCTGCTCAATCTTGGCAGCATACCGGTATGCCGTACCAAGCGAGGAGATGTCGAGGAACTCCATTTCCTCCTTAATGTATCTGTGCAGACAACCATGATACTTGAGCACCAAATGTTTTTCTGAATCTTTGATACCCAACTTTGTGTGCAGGGTATGGAACAAATTTGTTAGCTCATGCACATCTTGATCCCTTTGTTGCCGCAACGTGGTCTATTGTATGTACTTGTCCTCATAGCTCCCCACGGGATATGATTGTTCCTTGATGGCATCTCGGAAAGAAGTCCAAGTCGGTACAACTGAGAACAAAGAGGGTTCTATCTCATCCTTTTTCTCACAGTAGGTTTCCCACCAGTCCTTGACATGGGGGGTAGCTTTGAGGAGTGCAAAAAAAATCTTCTCCCGGTAGGAAAAGTCATGAACCAAGAAATATCCTTCTAATAGATTCAACCATCTATCTACGACATCTACATCTATTTGACCCTCAAATATGGGAATGTCAAAGTTTACTTGTACCTTAAAGGGAGTCGCGCCTCCAGAGTGGCTGCTGGATGCAGAAGCGCCACCGGTGGGCAGTCGTTGAAGGATCTGGGAAAATTTATCCATCATCGCGTTCCTTTGTTTTTCGAGGGCCTCCTCGAGCAATATTTTGATAGGATCTCCTGCTCTCTCATCTTTCTTTTCGTCCCCCATGGGCATCCGACGGGGTTCTCAAGGCTGATCTTGCAAAGGTTCCACCAGATCGAGCCCTAACTCCTTATACCTCGACCTCGTTGGGGACATGCAAAGAAGGATCGAGAAAAAGCAGACCGCTCTGATACCACTAATCCAAATTTATGTAGGAACGCAACAGAATACAGAAATAACCATAAACATAGAAATACAGTGGAAATAAGGCTTCATTTCATTAATATCAAATCACATAAATATGCTTACAAACATGATGGAAATAAAATAGCTAGGGTGCTGGTAGCGAATCTCTGAGAAGAGATGTGGCGGCTACAGACCTCTCAACTGTGTTACAATGAGGCTCGAGGGGCTATTTATTATGGAGAAACAATGGAGAACTCTAAACGTCCAAAAAACTAACCCTAGGAGATGAAGCGCCAAAACTATGGGCCCCGTTTGGGTAAATTGGTGTTTCAACTTCCCGAGGACGTAACTTCGGCATACTACCTCCATTTGGGGCTTCAAAACGGCTCCGGAAGTTCAGGACCCGAAATACTGCTAAAAATTGTAAGTTGTGAAAAAATTGAAATAGACAATGGTGGGGCCCCAAGTGGAATAGGCGGGTGGCCACCAATATCCACCTGGATCATTGGGGGAGCAAAGAGGAAGTATTTTGCTGCTTTGTTAACTTCAAAAAGGCATTTGACACGGTCCTTAGAGATAAGTTGTGGTGTAGAATGGAAGAACTTGAAATTCCTTTACAATATAGAGCTGCTTTCCATAGGCTTTATGAAGAGGTGAAAGTCAAAATTAGAACTTCAACAGACATTTCAGAAAGTTTTGGGAGTGACATCGGAGTCAAGCAAGGTTGCCCTTTATCCCCTACCATTTTGGTTTATATATTGACAAATTGGAAGAGTGGATAGATTTGCAAGGTGGGAATGGTGTTTGATTGGGGGAGTTTGTGATAAATATTCTTCTATATGCCGATGATCTTGTGCTAGTTGCTAAATCGGCCCATGGATTGCAGATGCACATATATGCCCTTGAGCATTTTTGTAAAGCAGTGGGGATGCAAGTCAATACCAGTAAGACCAAAATAATGATTTTCTCTAATAAAAAGAAGAAAATCCAGCATACGTTCTTTGAAGGCAACATTCTTGAAGAAGTAAATGAATACAAGTACCTCGAGATCGATTTCAACAACAAGCTTAATTGGGAGGATTGCAGAAAAAAAATAATTTTAGGAGGGTGGAAAACATTATATGCACTTCAAAATAGATGTAGAGAGGCAGAGTTATGAGATTGAAACACAATCAAAGTACTTTTTGGACTCCTAGTTTGTCCGGTGATATTATATGGGTGTGAATGGTGGACTAGCAGCATCCCTGTTTCAAAATGGAAACAAATTGAAAAAATTAAAAAACGCTTGATCATGAGCAGGTTTAAAATAAAAACTTAGGTTCCCTATGAGATAATGTTGAGTGAAACATGGGCAACTTCCATTGAAGCAATTGCCATGGTGCATCTTATAAGGTATCTAAAAAGAATTGAGCAATGGGAGGAGGTAGATGGCCGAAAGTTATCCTCAATAAAGGTATGAGTGAAAGAAAGAAATCATGGATGAGACAAAACGACAAATGGATGCAAAAATGGAATATTTACTTGAATGCATGTTCCACAAATAGCAAGGAGTTAAAGAATTTTGGGCTGGAAAAGTTTTGTAAGGGTATATGGGGAAAAGAGTTGGGTAGAAAGAAGATGTATTATGTTCAGGAATTCAACCCCACTTGTGATCTCCAACAAAAAAAATACATTGGAGCTAGCATTCCGTGGAGAGCAAAGGTTCTCATTGCTCAATTAAGAACTAACTCACATCAACTTCAATGTGAAACGGGATGATGGAAGAGACCTAAAAAAGCTTGGGAAGAAAGGGTATGTACTTTTTGCACTTCTAGGCAGTGGAACCAGAAAAACATTTCATTTTGGAATGTGACGCTTTCAGAGACATCACAAACAGTTACCGCACTATGCTAGCATCAATTCCGTGGCATTATCTTTTCAATGAGAGAACTATTAGAAAATTAAGTCAACTCATCATCAATTTAAATAGGAAAAGATAAAATTATAGAAAGAAAAAAAAAAAGGAAATAGTGGTCCCATAAACTATTTTTTAGTCTAGTGGACGTTATGAAAATATCATTCATTCTTCTTTTTTTAACAATTCATAGTTTAAAGATTGGTTGGAGAAAGTGTGTAGGGTTCAGGATTAGGGTTATTACAGCGCCTGAGATTTTCCATCGCGGTTAGGGTTTCAAGGGTTTCGTCTCTGCAGGCGATGTGGAGTTGCGGTTGGTTAATGCCGGCTGCCTTTGAAAGATTTCGATAGAGCTCCCAAACACAACATCGTCAAAGACCGTGGAGAGGTCCGCTGGCCGAAGGCGGTAGGGGGATTCAGTAACGCTCCCAAAACAGCTTCCAGAGCTATTTTCTGAGTTAAAGATGGTGTCGTTCTACAGACAGTTATTGATTAGGAGAAACACCTCAGTAACAGCGATAAATACATTTTCTCCCCCAAAACATCCATATCGCTATTTCTCTCCCAATTAGGTTGAATCGAAACAGCCAACACTTTCAGTTGATTCAAATATTAGTTTGTTTCTGCATAATTTGGAGAGAAAATAGCTACATAGATGTTTTCGGCGATAGTTCTGAAGAAAACGAAATGTAACGGATAGCGTTCCAGGGAAGCTCCAACGAGATCACATACAGGTATAAATTGAAATCTAGGGTTTTTAGTGGTTAGAGTTTGTTGCATGTAGTTAATTTTTTTGTTTAATTAATGAAGGGGCAAACAGTGGCTTGTACGAGGTCCTCTTCTTACTTTTTTAAGAGATTGAAATTGCTTATCTTCATACCCAGTCATCCTTAATAATTTTGACAAATGATTCAATCATGCCCTGCGTGCTCTTAGATTCTGATAGCTCTAGTCACCAAAGTAGTGATCACGCCAAGCTCTTGTATTCTGAGGTGATGAAAGCTTGTGTAAGTACCTTTCTGTATGGGGTTTTTTTCTGTATACTTGCTGCATCAGAGAACCAACATCTTTTTAGCCACCAGGACATCCAGGAGGGGTATTCTTTTCTCGTCCTCTATTTCAATTGTGAATTTTATGCTCTCACTTTGTTTGTTGAAGTGTTTGAAGGGCTTTCCTAAACTTTCCTTTCCATGAGGTTAGATCACATTTGTATCGTTCAGAGCTCTCCATGTGCAAATTAACAATAACAGGTGATCCCGTAGCATTACCTTCAATCCTCTCATAAATAGTTTCTTCACAACTGAAACAGGTAGATTCCTAGCAGACACTTACTAGTTTTGAAATTTCCTCGTCAGTTATTTCTCTGATGACATTAATGGCCTCTTGGATTGGAATTTTAGTGAACAAAGATACTACATCAAAACATACAAGAATGTCTTCTTTCTATTCTTTATTATTCTTTATTTCTCTTAACCGGCGCGCTGAGTCTTTGACAAATGAGTCGGCCTTTCCTCATCATCATCCCGGGATGAGTTCATGATTGCCTTCGTCACCTCTTTTATAGTCTTACTGCTTCGATCACTTGTAGGTTTTTTATAGCTTCCGCTTTTTGAAAGGTGCTCCAGCATTTTTCTATTGTATTCGGTAGTGTCCGTAATGACTGTAGCATTACCTTTGTCAGCCTTGAGAATTTTCATGTCAGGAGTCTAAGTTTCTTATGGGCTGCTTCTTCATCTCTGGTAATATTTATTTTTGGTACATTTGCCCTTCTTATTAGTACATTCTTATTTGATTACCTAAGCAGTATCTATAGGAAGATTTCTGACTGCTGGTTCCATATTGCAGGTTAACTCTGCAAGAGGAAGCTGGATACTGTACTCCAATACGCTGCAGGTGGCATCATACAGATTTTGTCTTGATAGATTAACAATATTTGATTTTGAGCGATCGTCATTTGTCCTCCGTGCTGTTTTAGTTTGAATTGCTCAAACTTCCTGTTTTGTTTATTTGTGGTATCCTCGAGTGTCTTGTCACATCTTTGAGCCATCGCTGCATCCACTCCATTTTGCAGATCCACACATATTTTATTCTCTAATTTCAGGTGAAGCTTACAGACATTTTAGACAACGATTGAAGGTTGAGCCAACTCTTCTTATTTCTGCTCTTATTAAGGACAATCTTAGCGCTGAGAACCTTGTTCTGTTTCCGTTAATATTTAGATGGTTTCTTATCTCCGTAAAATGTGAAACAACCATAGATTCACGGCATTTCTTGAGGAAATTGATGTCAGCAGTATGGTCATCTGTATGCGCATCATTTGATTTTTTAATGTTGATTCCCACCTTGCTTGCAGTGTACACCTTGCATGGGGGTTGCACACACCTCACTCCTTTTCTCTGTGCCACTTGGTATTATTAGTAATTTTAACTTACCTGTTAAAGGCAACTGGCATTATCTGTAGATTTATTAATTCCTTTAACTTGGTTAATGTTAAAATCTGGTAGGGAATCACCTCACTCCTTTTCTCTGTGCCACTTGGTATTATTAGTAATTTTAACTTACCTGTTAAAGGCAACTGGCATTAACTGTAGATTTATCAATTCCTTTAAGTTGGTGAATGTTAAAATCTGGTAGGAAATTAGCCTCGACCTTCATGCTCATTAATAGTACTGGCATTGTCTATTACAGTACCAGAAGCTCTGTGAAAGGTTTTGACTTTGCAGGTATAAAAAGTTATTAGAAACATTTCCAAGGTAAACCTGAGGGTGTTAGTAATCATTCTCCCTCCTAAATTTTAAATTAAAAGTCGCGGATTTTGGGTTAGAAATCTGGACAGTAGAAGCAGCTATTGGCTAAACTTGAGATTCTGGCCTGACCAAATAAGACCTTAAGTTAGTTTTTGATGGTGTGCTTTTGGCAATTAATTTCCAGGTCATGATTGTGACCAAAAGAACCTTGCACTGGTGGAAAGACCCTAACCTGACATGACACTTGGCAATCTTTTTAATTTGTGATGCAACAGACTAGAAGAAATAAAAACTTAGGATTGAAAAATGGAAAGACGTGTTGGGGCAGATACAGCTAATTTCTACATTGGCATTAAAATATGGTCTCTACCATTTAAATTCTCAGGTGGCCATCTTGTCAAGAATCAGACTTGAGTTTTGAAGTTCTCTGAAAAAATTACAACCATTTTTGAAATATTTCTATCTCATAAAAGGATTTTATAAAGATGCCGATCGCAGAATGACAAGATTTCAAAAGCTCATTCAATCCCTGGTGACTTAAAGTTACAACAGCCACCAAAAGAATGTCATTTGACCTTTGATAGTGTACATGTGGAATGGTAACAGGGACTAATAGAAATAAGGATATGAGAACATCTTCCGAGTATAAAGGGTAATGTTAAGGTGTTGCAAGTAGAGAAAATAGAACCATCGAATTGAAGATTGTCCACAGACAAACTATGATTAATAGTCGCCAAATGAGTCATTTCCCAAGCAAGCCCTAATAAGAGACGGCAAAACTGAGAGCCTGGTGTTAGTTAGGTTAGGATGGAGGTGGAAATGTGTGCAAAAATACCAATGGTAAGAGACGGAAAAACTGAGAGTTTGGTCTTATGTCAGGATGGAGGTGGAAATGTGTGCAAAATAAACAATGGCGATGATGGCAGTGGCAATAAGATGTGATATTAAGCTTCGTAGAATGATTACAAGATGCCAGAAATGTAAAGAATGGGACTTTATGTTTTGCTCTTAAGTGGGTAAAACTTAAATGTTGAATATGCTCTTTTTCTCTTGATGAATAGTTCTGTTTTTTCGTTATATTCTTGTAAGATGGTTCAATTGTTACATTTTAATTGATAAATGACGGTCTACAAAAATCTATCTCGAACAATGACATTGCTCAACTTGTAATAACATGTATTATTACTCTGTAGACAAAAATTGAATAATTTTTTTTTTCTCGATTCCTCCTGACAAGTAGCCCACTTTTAAGGCCATGTACCAGGCATAGGTGACTAGAAACTTGTTGATCTTTGATAATTTAACTTATTGTGTTTCTATCTTAATTAAGTACTCCTTGTCTGGATTTAGTGGTATACCAGATAAAATCTTTTATGTTGAGCACGGGAACATTCCGTCTATTACTGTTACTTTGTTTTTGGCTTTCAATTTTTGGCCCTTTGTAGGTTTTCTTTGTAATTGATCATCGACAGAGTAATATTTGTCTTTAGGCCTTTGATCTATAAGTTCTGTAGTTCTGATCTATCAAATTATTCAAGCCGGGAGGGTCCCTCCATATTTAATTGTGGTGCCTGCTTAATGAGTTAGGGAAATATGTGATGAGGTATTGTTATATGGTTGCGGAGGAGGCCCAACCAATAGTTGTTACCTTGCAATTGCTCTTTAATTATATGTATGAGAATGAATTAAGAATATCTTTGGTGAAAGTAGAGTGGGAGACCACACAATTTACATGAAGTGGGTTGTAGATGGAGATGGAAGTTATCCTGGACAATTGGATTGGGATGTTGGGCGATGTCTTATTTATAGTCCTACCAACCATAGAAAGCTACCCGACTGTTGATGGGGAAAAAATGGTTATTGCTTAGTCATATTGGCACTAAAATGTTTACTCGTTTAACTGTTTTAATCCAGTTGGTTTTGATTTAACCAGATTAGTCAACATAACAATGGCACAGCTCCACATTTGGAGGATCATTTTCGATGGCTTGCGTATACGACACCGGAACTTCATCTCTGTGGAAGATTGTGTAAACTGGTGGACGGAGCGGGGGACACATTTCCGAGCTATTCCATTATTCTTTCACTGGATGGTGTGGAATGCACGGAACAGGCAGATCTTCCAGGGGGACAACATCTTGCCCAGAATATGTGGCAACTCAGATTGTTCAGAGTTGGGGTGGCCTGTGTGCTAGCTGCCCTCCTCCAATTACATACCCTGCTGGGTTCTTTGATGGTGCAATGCAAAACAATTGTTGTGGGTGTGGTGTTTGGCTGATGATGGATCCAAAATGTCATTATAGCATTTTCTGGAATGGGGGACATGGCACAAACACCCGGGCAGAGCTATTCGCATTGTGGGGGCTGTTGTGGTTTGCAAAACAACTATATATTGAAACTCTCACTATATGGAGACTCAGGTTATTATTGAGCACATGAAGCACAAAGTGCTTTCTCTCTGCCACAACTTATACATTGGATGGACAGAATTTATGAGCTCCGAGATACTTTCAACCATCACTTTTCACCATATGTTTTTGGAGAAAAGAACAGGGAAGCGGATTGATTGACTATTAAAAAAGGGGCTGAATGGTATCTATGGACAAATGCACAGTGTGTTATATGTGTTATAAACAACCATGGCTAATGGCACAATTCGTTGGGAAAATGGGAGATGATGATAATGTTGAAATTTCCCCTTACATTGCTGAAATGGATTTGATGGTTTGTATGATCCTCCCTTTTGATGCCATGACCCAACAGATGATGGCTCAAACTACTGAGAAAAACAACGTTAGATTGGGTAGCAAAAGTCTATGTTGAAACTACCCACAAAAAATACCCTCAACTTGTTGATACCCTTTTACTTGTTTGACCAAATCAATGTCACCTTCACATATGGCTTTTTCTCCCAAATGACATTTAAATAAATAAATTAATTGACTATCCAAAAAGGGGCTGAATGGTATCTATGGACAAATGCACACTGTGTTATATGTGTTATAAACAACCATGGCTAATGGGACAATTCGTTGGGAAAATGGGAGATGATGATAATGTTGAAATTTCCCCTTACATTGCTGAAATGGATTTGATGGTTGGTACGACCCTCCCTTTTGATGCCATGACCCAACAAATGATGGCTCAAACTATTGAGAAAAACAACGCTAGATTGGGTAGCAAAAGTTTATGTTGAAACTAGCCACAAAAAATACCCTCAACTTGATGATACCGTTTTACTTGTTTGACCAAATCAATGTCACCTTCACATATGGCTTTTTCTCCCAAATGACATTTAAATAAATAAATTAATTGATCCCCTTTTTGATCGACTATAGCCTACGTAAATCAAATAGTTTACAGAGTTGTTCTCTTGGGGTGATCATTCAGAGAGGGGCATTACAGTCCTCCCTTCCTGAGATTGCTTGTAGTCAAGCAACAACAAACTAGAATGTTGAAAACATGCTCTCCGTCGCATGTTGCATCCTTCGCTGTCAAGTCTTAACACTTGATAAGATACTCGGATCACATTGTTCCTCAATTTTCTTTCGTTGACTTCCAAAATCTCCTCAGGGATCAATACCAAATGCACCTCGTTTAAACATGGGTAACTATGTTGAAGTAATAACATGTTGTCCCAATGCCTTCTTGAGGCATGATACATGAAAAACATTATGGATTTTGCTCCCCTTTGGTAGCTCTAACTTGTAATCTACTTCCCTAACTCTCGTTATTACTCTATAGGGACCATAAAAGCACGGTTTCAATTTTTTTGTACTGCTTTTTTAAGAGAAGATTGTTTGTATGGATGGAACCTCAAGAAAACTAAGTCGCTTGCCTCAAAACAGCGCTCAACCCTGTGGCTCTCTGCATACATCTGTTCGTTTTGGGCGGCTTGCAAGCTTTTTTTAAGGATCTTAAGGATATCATGGCTTTTCTGTATCCAATCTTTGGCTTTGGTAGACTTGCTATCCCCAGATGTCAAATCCACAAATGAAGGATCATCACAACCATACAATGCTCAGAATGGGGTCATACCAATGGACAATGTTGGTAAGTGGTGTTTTAGTAATGCTTTACTAGATTTAACCACTTAATCCAAGCCTTTTGTTGTCCTAACATATAGTTACACAAATACCCCTCAATCCATTTGTTCACAATCTTTGTCTGGCCATCCGTTTGGGGGTGATAATTGGTACTAGGAGTCAACTCGGTGCCAACCAATCTAAACAACTCTTGCCAAATGCACAAAGAAATCTATTGTTTCGATGACATACAATGTACTTAGTCAACAAATGGAGTTTAAACACTTCCTTAAAAAACAACTATGTCATCTGCATTGCCTTACACTCCAATGAAATCACGAAGAAATGCATGAATTTGGTCAATTTATCAATAACTACATAAATGTAATTTCAGCCCTACACTTTCAGTAGACCTGTAATGAAATCTATCAACACACTCTTCCACTTTTGTTTTTGAATGGACCTATGATGAAATCTATCGACACACTCTTCCACTTTTGTTTTTGAATGGGCAAAGGTTGCAATAAACCTATATGATGAATGTGCTTTGATTTGTTTTGCTAACAAGTCATACACTTCCTCACATGTCAAATCACATCATCCTTGAGGCCCTTCCATGAGAACCTCTCTCTAATTTGCATGTAAGTTTTGAAGTATTTAGGGTGTGCAATCAAAGTTATATCACGAGCAGCCCTCATAATCTTCTCCTTAGGTGTGGACTCATGGACTAAATATATTTTGTCATTGTTGAAGATAATGTCATCCACCACTATGTAATTTTTTTTAAAAATTATTCGTCCAAATTTTACAATATAAAATTATTTTTCCTTAAAAATTGCCAACATTATAAATAGGACATATATAAAATCATTATAAATTTGAATAATTTTACAAATACATCAATAAACATTTTATAGTTTGCATATTAAGGACTAGTGAGATTCGCCAATGTTTTTAAACTTCGAGATAATTTTCCATCCTTAAAATTTTCTTTCACAAGCAAACTTATTATTGGAATATTCCACCTACAGGTGTGATTTCCAATCAACTGAAATCTCTATTAGGGAACATGCTACTTGTTTTCTAGAAAGTGTGTCAACAACAATATTTTTCTTTCCCTTTGTATTCTCAATGTCAAAATCGTAAGCTTGTATCTTTCCCACCCATTTATGTTGCCTCTCATTTAAATACGAGTGAAAATTTTCTTAGTACTTTTCATTGCCAAGATATGTTCAGTTGTCTTGATCTTAAACCATCTACAAGATATTTTCTTGTATTTGCATCTACGACCTTGGCTAGCATTATTCAATGTTCTACATATAGATTCCTAAAATGATTGAGGGTTGCATTTCTGTTGCTTTTATTGGTAAGAGTGAAATAATTCATAATACTTTCCATTTCTCTTTAAAAAGACAACACAATCACAAATTATATAGGGTGCTCCTCTTAAGATCAAATCCCTAGAAAATGTGGACTTCCCCATCTTAGATTCTGCTATTAACAGTGCCTCAATTGGCATCATTATTGAAAACATGTAGTTATTTATCTTGCACAAGGATCTTTTGGTAAATGCACATCCATATCTTCACACAAGCATCATAATAATCTTTCTGCTTGTGAAAATATAGTAATGTTTGGGTTCATTTTTGTTTGAATATAAAGTAGTTATAGTAACATTGATATAATTAATCATAAATTTAGAGTTTATAGTTTATATTTTGTTGGTATTGAGTAATTCATGGTATTTACCCATGATATTGCATATATTTAAGTCTATTTAATGATTTGGAATACTTCGATGTAAGATGCCTGATAATATAGGCCTTAGGAGTTGGCCTATTGGTTGATAGAGGCCTAAGTGGTTGGTATAGTCTTAGAGTGCATAGTGTAGGTCAAAAGCTCACTATTGAAACCATTTAGTTACTAAATAGTACATTGAGTGTGCTTTAGATTGTGGGTTTTTCTCCCGAAATGGTTTTCCCCATGAAATCACTGTCTAATGGTTATATATTTTAGTATTGTTTATATTGCAACCATCTTTATACAAAATTTTGAACATTTATTCTCTCACAAATTAGTATAGGAAACATATTCTACACCTCTACTCACTTTCACTTTTCAATATTGGGTCTTTAGTGAAGTATGTAAGTTTAAATATATGAGGGCTCACTACTTCACAAAGAATCCATGATGGTGTATGCATAGAAAGGGAATCTTTCAAACTTGAGCACTTGATGGGAGTGACAAAGGCAATGGAAGTACATGTTTTGTTATGATTTATTGGTTCGAGTCCTCATATAACTCACTTTTGCCTTTCTCTACAAATTTGGTTAGAGAAGAAGACTAAATTTTTTATAAGAATGGTGCCTCGAGAGGGATCGTGGTCTTGGTATTCAAGCATTCATCAACATCGACATCAACTCATAATATAATCACTATGATGAATTGAAGTTGCGGGGGTACTTAGGAGGCTAATAACTATACAATATGATAGTGTTGGTTGTAACAATTGATGTACATTGGTGATGTTGTGACATCATGTTTCATCTTGTAGATAAGGATTCAACCAGTGAAAAGACAATTGCTGATTTGTTTGCTTTCTTTGACTTTATGACAATATTTATTTTTATCATTCATACTCATGTTTCACTTTTTAAACTTTCCTCCTTTTCATAGGATCTATCTAATTGCTTCATGAAGGAATCCTTATCTGCTTCATGGAGATCAATTTAGTGGAACTCACAATCAAAAAATGGTGATGTAAAATGGATATGTTCATTTTATGACTTTAGGATTTGTTAATGCTTACTTTTCGTGTAAAGTAATCTATTCTACATTTATAAGTGGAAGTGATTTGCTTAGTGAACATTGACATATAAGGCGGTAAATTCCATTTATTCATTGATAATAGCATTTTGTGTTATTGTGAGCATCTTTCCTTGAGCTTAGTTGTGTGATTCAACCTTATCTAGGGCTTCATCATTTAGTGATTTAGCTCATTCTGTAATATGGCATTGGATTTGGAAGTGTATCAAGAGTTTCATGCCTTTGGAACTCATGAAGTGTATAAAGACAAGGCTTCCACTCATGAAGTCAATACTTTGGAAACTAGGGAGTATGTGCGACTTTGAATACATGTGGAATGTCGCTGTTAAAGATGGATTAAAGGATCACCAATGTGTCTTCTCAAATTCTAGAAGACATGATTTCTACTCTTAGTCAAAGAAAAGAGACTACATTATATTCAAGATACAATTATACTAATCAAATAAAGACAAAGGGAAAATGGGTTGTCATTGTGGATAGAAAATGGCTCACACAACTTAGAATTGTAGATTTCAGGGTAATGAAGTTCTTAGGATAAAGTTCAAAGACAAGGTAATGATGTTCTTAGGATAAAGTTCAAAGAAAAACCACATATACTGGATGTGGTAATTATTGAAGATCAACAAGATGTTAACAATGATGATGAATTTACTAAGGAAAGGGCATGTTACACATTTTAAGAAGCTCGACTTGAAGATACAACTCCACATAGATGGTTTCTTAGATAGTTCGATAATTTGTTTATCTAAAAAACTATCTAGATGGTTTCTTAGATAGTTTGAGGCATATATGTGGTAATTATAATTTACATATGCCAAGGTATGTAAACATTAAATTGATATTAATATAAAGGTCCATGCTAGTTGCAAAGAGCACAAGAGGCATTGTAAATCCACTACATGCATAAAATAAAGGGAACCCAAGGGGGGAATAATCCTAAGTTTCTTAATCCAAACCTTTATTTATGTGCCTTATTAAATCTCAATCATCATCTTTGACTTAAAATTTAATCATTGAATGCATGTGGGGGTTTTCTGGAAGTGCACCTCACATGTTTATGAGGTATGGAAGCTAGGTACAACATCACAAGTAGTGTAAGAGACTCCATCCTCATAAAAATGTGAACCCCCTATATTCATGTGCATTGTCTTTCCATTCCAATTTGAATGGTTCATACACTCACCATTCTTACCATCATTCTCACAAGAAACACCACTAAAGTTTTGATGTTTCTTTCTCATGCCATAATAAGATCCAAACTTGTAGATAGCAAAAAAATCTAGTTGTTGAAGGGAAATCATGGACCTAGCAAGAGAGAGACAAATGGTTGCAAAGGAGAACAAATGCTAGGTCATTTAGAAAATCTCCCTCTTCCCCATAAATTGTTTCTTATTGGTATCTTCCCTAATTTTCCCCATAAATTCTTTCTTATTGGGTTCTTTTTTTCCCACATTAAAGAAAAATAAAGGGAATAAGGTTCCTAAAGAGAAGATATTCCTTTTGTTGTGTGGGTTAGTGGAAGAGATTATCGAGGTTGTGCTATTAGATGGAGCCTAGAGTATTATGTGATGAACAATTTGGTTAAGCCTTAGATAAATTGGGTTGGGTGAGTGATTTAAGAGTCCTTAGTAAATTTCCTTCACACTAGTGGCCTTATAGCCATCTTTGGGGTGGCATTTCTACTAGATGCGCATAATTGGGTAGAAAATGACCCACATGCATCTATTTCTTGGACTATCTTGGTGATAATATACATTTTTCATCACTACTTTTGAATTTATGTTACATTTCTAAGATTAATATTTGTAATTTTATTATGAATGGATTTTCAAATGGAATCCATGGTTTGAATGAACTTATGCATTTTCAACCTTGTATTAACTAATTTAATCTTGAATGCATATACAATATGATTGGATTTAAATTCTAACAAGTTCAAGAATTATATTGAATATTTCAAAATGGGGTTTTCATTGGCATGAATAGTTCAAAATATTCATGGATTCAGTGTGGCTAGAGGCCAAATGTCAACATGGCACAAATAAAGGATTTCAAATGAGGCCAATGATTAGGCATCATGGAGTCGAAATCAATTGTATTTTAAAGGAGGCACGATGGCCATTTTCTTCAAAGTTTGAAGTAATAGTCCAAACAATCTTGATTTTTTCCCTTATAAGTTTGGGGGATTTTCATACAAATGGCCCAATGATAGAGTATCAAACCCTTTAATTTTAACCTCATGGTGTTATATTCAAAATTAACCCAATAAGATTGTACTCTCGAAGCTATATTTTTCTTTTGAATGGGCCCAATGGCCTCTCCTTTATCATTTAGGCGTTTCTTCGAAGAAAGCCCAATGACCTCTCCTTTATTAGTGAGGCATTTCTTCGAAGAAGGCCCAATAGCCTCTCCTTTATCATTGAGGCGTTTCTTAGAAGAAGGCCCAATGGCCTCTCCTTTATCATTGAGGCATTTCTCTGAAGAAGGCTCAATGGCCTCTCCTTTACCATTGAGGTGTTTCTTTGTCGAAGGACCAATGGTCTTCACTTTCAAAGTTGCATTATTCTTTCAAATCGGATCGATGAGATTTCCTTTATAATCAAGGTATTTCTTCAAAGAAGGATCATTGGCCCTTTTCTTTCACCTTGAAGTGTTAATTTGAAAATAATCCTAATTCCCTTTTCTTTTGAAGTTTTACTCATCTTCAAAATATGCTCAAGGAGGCCTCTTTGAAAGAGGCCTAATTAAACTTAAAAAAAAACCCAATAGGGAACCTTTGAGAATCGCCAAATGTGGATTCTTTCAAATTTTTTAATGATGATTTTTCGGATCAACCCAATGGGCCATGTTTCAAATTATCCCATTGGGGATTTATTTTGAAGTAGCTTGACGATCCTTTTATTTTGAAGTGAATCAATAGGCGAGGTTTCAAATAAGAGAACAAGAGGACATTTCAAAGAGGATCACAATGAGATGTTCTAAAGTAGCTTATGGTATTATTTCAAAATGATGTCATGGCCTTGCCTCAAAGTGGCATGAATCATAGCTTGATGGATTTAGCTTGAAGTAGCGTGACGCATATTCTTTTGAATCTACCCAGTGGTAGCTATTTAAAAGAAGGGTTAGTAGAAGTTTCTTCAGTGCGAATTGATGTTAGCCTAAGGGGGAGTTATGTATGGTATTCAACCCACATAATAGAGTTATATGTTAAAAGGGAAATGAAGTGATAAAGCCAAAGATATCAATATCAATAAAGATAGAAACAAATATAGACCCCTATCCTCAATATGATGATAGAGGGATTGAGATCATGAGGCTATAGCAAATTATCATGCCACAAATCCATTACACAATCTCATAAATCCCCGATCCCACTCAATGCATACATCACTCTTTATATGTAGAGTGCAATGCTTCAACATAGAAAAATAATTTCATGTCATAGCAATTACTCAACCAATCTAAGACCGTCACCCATAAATAAAAACCACAACTTTTCACTCAATCCAAATGCATATACTTAAGTCACCTTAGAAAAGGGACGTGGGATCACATGGACACAATATTTAAGTGTCTAATGTAAGACCCACAGACCTTTAGAAATGGGACACAAGGGACACACTACATTTTTGTGTTAGTTTTTGTAACATCAGATGATATTCTAGTCTTAAATTTTGTGGACATGCTAAGACACCTGAGATCTCAAAACCGTAGAAATCATTTCTGGAAATTTCACCAACAGGTAACTCAATTAAATTAATTAATAGGAATTAATTTAGAAATGTGAGAATTCTCTAGAAACTCAAACAGATCAACTGAAAAATGTTTTCATCCATCGATAATGATTTAATTGTGGTCGTTGAAGACTCAACTGAAGATTATAAGAGGAGGTCGATGGGGTTGAGGAGAAACACACTAAGAGAGCAAGTTTTCCTTGACAGTTTGATGTTCTAGAGAGCAACATTCAGCGAAAAGAGTTCGAGCCAGAGTGGGGATACAAATATAGGGAGGGGAAGAGACAGTGAGTATGGAGGAAGTTTTCCAGTTTCAGAGAGTCAACTACAGGAGGGCTGAGTTTCCTCACTGAGGTTGCGTAGGGCCCGCGTAAAAGATTTAGAGGAAGAGTTCGGTTTAGCTGGAGTGAGGGTTGATTCAGTTGTTGGAGGCCTAGAGAATTTCATAAGGGGCTAGCGAGTCATTCTCAGAGGCTGAGTTGGGCTAGATGGCTTGATCAAAGTAGCTACCAAGCAGAGTGTGTGAGGTCTTACACAACATCTATGCAGAAGGATGACAGAGGGGTTCGAGAAACCCAATTTGTGCCAGATTTTGGAGGTGGATTAGTGTTGGGTGAGGCAAGAATTGTCTCAATAATTTTTATGGCCAGCTTATCTTGTAGAGGTCTGCCAATTTGGGGCATCCATTAGTACTCATAATTTCTCATTGTTGCATAATAATAAAAATCCTCAATTATTGCACCGGTTTTCTCGCATTTGGTTTTTTCGGGGACAATTGCCCAAAAAAACTGTCAATTTTTTTTTTTTGTGCTAGCATTTCTTAGTTTCCATTATTTTGTTTTCCGCATCTTTTTTATGGTGAATATTGCAGTTGTGATTTTATTCGTTGTTTGTTGTAGCAAAAAAACTGCTTAATTCTTAATCAGTTAGAAGAATAATTTCTAATTGCTGTAATAGTTGAAATTTCCATATGGTATTAGAGCGTGTTTGAAGGATCAAAGGCTTATAGACAAAGGGACAAATTCATTGTTCAAAGGGAGCAACAAGATGAATTTCCCAGGGGCTGCGCAGTGCTTAGCCAGACAGTGCAATTTGTTGGACAAGGGGTTGAATTTCTAGTTGCAAGGTGTAGGAAGGGTCAATTTGTTCGGAAATTTATTTTGGAAGGTAGAGGTGATAAAATCAGTGTCTTTGAGAGTAGACTCTTGATCTGGGACAAAGGGTTTGCAACATTTTTTAGTAGCAGATTCAATGTCTTTGAGAGTAGACTCTTGATCTGGGACAAAGGGTTTGCAGCATTTTTTAGTAGCAGATTCAGTGCCGGGTGGAAGAGAAATTGCACACACAAAGAGAGTTTTCTTAGAGGATTTCCTTTCTAGGAAATTTGTAATTCCCAATTGTATAGGAAGAAATAACTAGCAAGACTGCACATTCCAGCAGGGAGTGTGAACTGTAGAAGCAGGTAGCCAAGCAGGAGAGGAGGAGATTCATGTTACTTTCCCAGTTGTGAGTTTTGTTGAAGATGGCCTCATTAGGGCTTATAGATGAAGACATATTGGATGGTGCGTTCAACTATATAATTTGGAAGGAGAGGGTGTCCTTCTGTTAGATGAGCATGGTCTTAAGACGTATTCATAATGAGTTGTAGCAGAACCGACATACCAATAACAACTAGAGAATTTAAGGAAGGGAATGGCCAAGGCGAAGTGGTTGATCCTGGATGGAGTTCAGGATCATATAGTCTCACACTTAACAACCAAGAATATGACCAAAGAGATGTGGGATGCTCTTGCATCACTATACCAAAATCCTTCCAAAAATAAGAAGATGAAGTTGAGAACCACCAAGATGTTGAAGGGAGAAGGAGTTACCCCCTACCTCACCGGAATTAAGGATATCTGGGATGAGCTTGCAGCCGTATGTGGGAAACCATAAGACAATGAGCATGTGTGTGTTGCTCTCAACGGTTTCAGTGAGGAATGGGCTATTTTTGTCCAAGGAATTATTGGATGAGATACGCTACCTAGATGGGATCAGTTGTGGGCAGACTTCACACAGAAGGAAATGTATTTTTCTTTAGTTAAGAGTAATCTCAGTGGCAACAAAAACAAGGGATTGAAGAGTGTGAAGGAGGAAACATAGCCCTTGCATCAAAGGGAAATGGAAAGAAGCGTCCCAGTGGGGGACAAGGCTCACATGGAGGAGGAGAGAAGAAGAAAAGGAACTTTTCGAATATTAAGTGCTTCAGGTGTGGTGAGTTTGATCACTACAACACTCAGTGTCCTTAGAAGAAGAAGGACAAGAAGGAGAATCAGGAGCATGCAACAACTTCAGTAGAGATTGATCAACTATCCTCGGCCGGAGCATCAATTTGCTTTGTATGCAACTATACCTCTATGAGAGAGGTGGGGAGACATAGATTCCTAGACTCGAGAGTTGTGCAGAGCTGGGTAGGGTCCATCGAGGTGAGCATCATATGGTTCTTCCTCTTGGATCATTACCCTTGCTACATGGGCCTACATCTTTCAATAGAAAATGGATCAGTGTCAGATTAATGAAGTTGGTTCTTGAGGGACAGTTGCAGTGCTAGTAGTAGTCAAGTATTGAGGAGCGTAGAGAAGTTATAGCGCAAACAAACTCAGTAGGAAGTGCAATGGCTAGTAAAAGTTAGAGACTCAAGAGATAGTTGCAAGATAAGAACATAATTGGTTCAAAATTTTGGATTTTTGTTGTAGTATTTGCATCAACAACAACAACATGAGATCAATTGCAGTGCAGTGGCAGATTTGGCAGCAATATAATTGTACAGTGCAGTGTCAACAACAACAAAATTGCATCATTATCATAGTTGTGAAATAGTTGGTGGACAGTAGAAGTCTTTCACAAATGTTAGACATCAACAACGTAGAGATGTTTCAGAGACAAGATGTTATGGAGAGAACACCTTCCGGGAGTGTTAGTTTTTGTAGCTTCGAATGGTGTTCTAGTCTCAAACTTTGCGAAGAGGCTAAAACACATGAGTTATACAAAACCCATAAATCGTTGAGGACTTTTGTGTCTATATGAAGGAGGAATGAAAAATATACTAGATGAGGTGGTTTTTAGTGTTTAATATATATTGACATTTAATGGCATAATTTCCATAGAATTTGTGGGGTTTGGCGACTATGTTAGTAGTTGTTAAAGAGTGATAGACTTTGAAAATTGAGTCCAACATAATGAATGTTCTTTGGATTTATCTGTCAATATGAAGAAGGGATGGACAACATAATAGATGAGGTGGTTTTTAGTGTTTAATATATATTTACATTTAACTGTTGTATATAAAAAAAGAAACCCTCATAGATTCAAGATATTGTGCCATATAATGTTGTTGACCATCGTATGGATTTGATTCTACCATACCCGATGCACCTTATAAATTCACTTCCATCACATATTTATAGGAGTGTGAGGTTGTTCATGTGATCACCTTTTATCTTGAATAGTTGCTCTATTCTTAGACGTCTCATTTATTACCAAAAAAAAAAAAAAAGACTTTCATCGATGTCATATTTATGGAGTTACCCCACTATGTACTTATATTCTATTCACTCTTTGAACATCAAACTAGTCACATCACACAAACAACAAAATATACACATCAAGGAGACTATTTGATACTCAAGTGGATATTCAGCTTAAACTAGTAGAAATTGTATTCTTTATATAATATTTGACTATTTTAATTTTTATATATTTTTTAATTTTTAATTTGTTTTTAACTATTTACAATTATAAATTAATATTTCATTGTCATCTGCATTCTTAAGTATCCATGCTTCCTTAATTTTGATTTATTCATTTGATTTTCTCGGCACTTATCAAGATAAGATATGCATGACACACTTGTGGCTATGCTTATGGCCACTCCTCGTGGTTTTCTCAAGGTTAGTCATTGTGACATACTTGTTGTGACATTGCGTTATATAGTCATTGTGACAATGTGGTAGGTATACTGACATATGTCCTATCATATGTTACAATGTGTTGAACACATATTTTGTCAAAAGGAAACATGTTAGACATTAAACATTTGCATGTCTTGACATGTCAGAGATGTTGAGTGTGAAAATAAGTTCATAAGGAGTTAGAACACTCATTAAAATGTGTTGTTCCTCATTTGGTTCACTCCTAAAAGGAAGAAATCCTCAAGTACTATACAAGTTAAGGAGAACATGATATTCATGTGGATCCTATGATTCAAAATTTGTTGTTTCCTCAAAAACAATATTATTCATCATTCATACCACAAAAACCATGGTTTATTCATGAAGAGAAATTCTACTGTTGGTAATTGTTGATGATTCTAGTTATGGCATGGAAGAGGACAACTGACTCAGTTCTGATATTATTCCATCTACAATTCTAACGTCTACTCTATTTTGTATTTTCTATTGAACTCCCACCTATGGTATTGATGTCATGATCATCTATGATCATATCTATGTAAATACATTTTGTCATTTTCATTTTGATGACATAAAATGACTTAATGAGAAAACTATAGTTTAAGGTTCTAACTCATAAACTTCTATTTTATATGTATTTTCATATTGAGTATTTTTTGGTCTTGTGTGTTTGATGTAGTAACTACTTGTATGATTGCATCACTACATTTTTAATGTTCTATATATTTGCATCTTTACGTCTATGTTTTATTTGCGTGATTGTGATTTTTAACACATGCATGCACGTGTGCACACAAAATGTGAAAATTTCAATTATTGCAGTGTTAACTGGATATTATTCTTCTAACTGATTAATAATTAAGAAGTTTATTTGCTACGACAAACAACAAATAAAATCCCGATGAAAATATTCACCATAAAAATGTTGCAGAAAATAAAATACTGGAAATTGAGAAATTCAAGCACAATATATATATATATTTGACAAAGGTATTTTTGGATAATTGTCCCCCGAAAAACCCAACGTAGGAAAACCAGTGTAACAGTTGAGGGTTTTTATTATGTAGCAATGAGATATTATAAGTACAACTAGATGCCCAAAACTGAAAATCCTCTACAAGGTAAACTTTCCATAAAAATTAGCGAGACAATTCTTGCCTCACATGACACTGATCCTCCTCCAAAATCTAGCACAAACAAGGCTTCTCAAACCCCTGTGTCAGACTTTTGTGTAGCTGTTGCGCAAACCATCACACACTCTGCCTAGAAGCTTATTTGATCAATCCATCTATCCCAACTCAGCCTATGATAATGACTCTCTATCCCCTCTGGAAATTCTCCCGAACTCCAACAATTGAATCGACTCTCACTCCAACTAAATCAAAATCTGCCTTTGAAGCTTTTGCGAAGCCTCATTGAGGAAAGTCGGCCCTCATGTAGTTGACTCTCTGGAATTGGAAAACTTCCTTCGGACTCACTGTCTCTGCCCCTCTCTATCTCTTTGTCCCCTCTCTGGCTCGAACTTTTCGACTAAATGATACTCTCTAGAAAATCGAACTACCAAGGGAAAGTTTCTCTCCTAGTGTGTTTCTCCTCCCCATCAAACTCTCCTAGTGTGTTTCTCCTCCCCATCGAACTACTCTTATAATATCCAATTGTGTATTCAATGACCATGATTAAATAGTTATCGATGGCGAAGATAAATCGTTTATGCAAATGTTTAATGTCTAACATGTTTCCTTTTGACAAAATATGTGTTCAACACATTGTAACATATGATAGGACATATGTCAGTATACCTACCACATTGTCACAATGACTATATAACGCAATGTCACAACAAGTATGTCACAATGACTAACCTTGAGAAAATCACGAGGAGTGGCCATAAGCATAGCCACAAGAGTGCCATGCATATCTTATCTTGATAAGTGTCGAGAAAATCAAATGAATAAATCAAAATTAAGGAAGCATGGATACTTAAGAATGAAGATGACAATGAAATATTAATTTATAATTTTAAATAGTTAAAAACAAATTAAAAACAAAAAAATATATAAAAATTAAAATAGTCAAAGATTATATAAAGAATACAATTTCTACTAGTTTAAGTTGAATATCCACTTGAGTATCAAATAGTCTCCTCGATGTGTATATTTTGTTGTTTGTGTGATGTGACTAGTTTGATGTTCAAAGAGTGAATAGAATATAAGTACATAGTGGGGTAACTCCATAAATATGACATCGATGAAAGTCTTTTTTTTTTCTTTTTGGTAATAAATGAGACGTCTAAGAATAGAGCAACTATTCAAGATAAAAGGTGATCACATGAACAACCTCATACTCCTATAAATATGTGATGGAAGTGAATTTATAAGGTGCATCAGGTATGGTAGAATCAAATCCATATGATGGTCAACAACATTATGTGGCACAATATCTTGAATCTATGAGGGTTTCTTTTTTTATATACAACAGTTAAATGTAAATATATATTAAACACTAAAAACCACCTCATCTATTATGTTGTCCATCCCTTCTTCATATTGACAGATAAATCCAAAGAACATTCATTATGTTGGACTCAATTTTCAAAGTCTATCACTCTTTAACAACTACTAACATAGTCACCAAACCCCACAAATTCTATGGAAATTATGCCATTAAATGTCAATATATATTAAACACTAAAAACCACCTCATCTAGTATATTTTTCATTTCTCCTTCATATAGACACAAAATTCCAAAGAAGATCTATTATGTTGGATTTGATTTTCAAAATATATAACTCTTTAAAAACTACTAACCTAGTGCCCATGCCCCACAAATTCTATGGAAATTATGTTAAGGAATGATTAAAGAAGCATGCATCTTCCCCCTATATTTAGTTCATTTTCCTATGTGTGTGTTGAGAGGAGGATGTAGCTTTTGTTGACCACTTATATAGGCATCAAATTAGAAAAATTATTAGGCAATAAATTCCTTAATGTTTGGTTTTGAAGGGACCTTCCCTATGCCACTATTTTTTTTAAACAATGCAGATAAAAAAAGAATACAATCATAAGCAAATAAAAATTGGGAACTCAGATATATTAAACACTTACATCGAACATCCATGAATTTCACTGCATTACATATATAATCTATTTTTCATGCTATTAACTATAAGCATAACGAAATCATATAAAATAAAATCATAAATAACATAGGTACCATTCACCAGGAGACGAGATTCAATATTGACTTGACACTTCTTGAAATCCCTTGTTGTCATTTGCCTCCAAGTGTGAATGTTTACGTGCTTGGACCGAATGTAGTGATTCACTAGTTGACCTCCCAACCTACTTCTTGGGTACTCTCCTTCCTCGCGGACCCTCAAGCTATAATGGAGGAAATATGCTAGCTAATAGATATAATCACTCCTTGGCTTGAGAGTCCTCTCTCTAAAGTCCTCTGCCTCACCAATTGCAACTATAGCTCTAAGCCACTATAATGACATAGTCTCATCCATCCAACAATAGGGTAAAAGGAGTCCCTTCTCCCATGACTTGCCCCTTCTTTTATAGGAGGCTTCATAGGTAACACTTGGAATTTCACGCATAATTAATTATTTTTATTAATCCAAAAGTTTGATTATACATCCACCCATGTGTCACCCTCTCACTAAGGCTCTCTAAAATTATTTACTTAAATTTTTATTTAAAAACAACATTTTTCGCAACAAAGAGTTCCTATTTATTCTCTTAGTTGTCTCTTGATCCACATTTTATACTCCTTGATTTGTGTTCATTAATGAAGTTAATTGATAAGTCTCATATTTTGTCCCTAACTACCTCCTAATTTAACTCAATTTGCCTCTTAGATGGATATTATTATGTTCGCTCTTGGCACATGGAGGTTCTCTAAATTTCTCTTATTTTAATTTATTAATATTATTTTAATTCACCACCCTTTTCTCTTAACGAAGTTTAACTATTTTAGGATTAATATTTATATTTCAATCCATCTCCTTCTTTCTCCATTTCACCTAATTAAGTTACTTGTGTACATTATCTACTTAATAGTTTCCAACATGGGAAGGGTAGAGTTCTCAAGATAAATATTTTATTTCTTCCTATTTTCGCCTTCCTGCAAGTTTTACTCTTGATTTAGTTGCTTCGGTTCTAACATCATTTACTACTTGATGTGAATTTGTACTATTTTCATATCTTGATTATATTTATTAGTTTAGTTTTAATATGCCAAGGGTGCCAAGTTGGTCGTTCCCTTCAAGAACTTCACTTCGAAGTTCCAATGGTGCCATGTCTAACCGTTTATTTGTGATGCCAAGGGTGCCAAGTCGATCACTCCCTTCAAGAATTTCCCTTGAAGTTCCAAGGGTGTCACACCACTTTAACTACAACCATCGAGTGGCTACGAGGGGAAAGTCCTGGTGCAATGAAAAAGACCTATGTAATCTCTTATGTTTCCCGCTATAGTGAGACTAATGGTGCTAGGGATCAAGGAATCTACCTTGATGCACACCCCCATTAAAATACTTGTGAGCGGCCTAAATTTGGGATCTTCCCCCACGACATCGCGATCTTCAATGCGAAGGTGTTTCAAATATTCCAGCCCAAGTCATAGCAGGAGTGCTAGCGGGTGAGATCAGGGACACTGTCCCACCCCTCCCATGCAGTTCTATCCAATTATACAACTCCATCACCCATGTGTGAGTCATTCAACCAAGAAACTAACATATGCCTGCAACCATCATATATATATATATATATATATATATATATATATATATATATATATATATATATATATATATATATTAGGTTTAAAAATTAACTTAGAATTTCAAAGACAAAATATTAATTTTCATGAAACCATATATCGTCAACCCATCACATGCGAGTGCCTCTGGTGGTTTCCTGTCATACTCAATAATCATCAGTAACAAATTTTTCTCAGTGTTAGTCATTATCATAATAAATCATCAATGTGACCTAGTCATTAATATTGTTTTTCATTATGAACTATAACTAATGTAAGTAGCTAACATAAGGAACACATCCATCATAGTTATCATCATCATACCATCAGTAAAAAACATACATATCCATAAAAGTTTTCATCATCGTAACATCAATGGAAAACATAAATACCAATCAAAGCTATCATCATCATATCGTCAATAGAGAACATACATATCCATTAATGATATCATCATCATGATATCAATAGAGAGCATACATATCCATTAATGCTATCATAAACATAATATCAATAGATAGCATACATAACCATCACATTCGTTAATAATATGTGTTCGGATCCTCAACCCGAGGTCCTCAAAGAATAAAGTGCGGGCCTTAGGGTTAAATAAATGTTAATGTCATATCAATGTCAGTCAAATGGAGTGGGGAACTACATACACTCCCTCTTAATAATAGACTTCTTCCTGGAGTCCTTAGAATAGGTAAGGAAAACATAGACGCATCTCCTCAGTGTCCTCCCAAGTGGATGAATTGGGACTATAATTGTCCCACTGGAACTTAGCTTGGTCCACTAACCGTTGTCTAAGTTGCAAAGTTCATTGGTATAGTATGTGAACTGGTTCATCCATCACCGTGCCCTCATCCAAAACCTCCAAATGACCCAAGTCAATAACATGCGAAGGATCTGAAATATAATGATGCAAAACATAAACATGGAACACATCATGCATATGCGCTAGAGATAGAGGTAAGGCAAGCCTATATGCCACTGACCCTTTTATTTCTAAGATTTCAAAATGTCCCGCAAACCGTGGAGACAGATTTTCTCCCTTTCCAAATCTTATAGAGCTCTTTTGGGGCTTTACTCTTAGGAACACCCTATCTCCCACTTCATAACTCTGGTCTATCTGATGAGCGTCAACATATCTATTTTTTGATCTTGTGCTTCTTTTAGCCTCCCCCTAATCATAGTCATTTGTTCTTCCATCTCTTGCACCACTTTTGGTCCTATCATTAGTTGGTCCTCTAGTCGGTCCCAACTAAGAGGTGTTTTGCAAGTTCTTCTGTACAAGAACTCCAATGGCGCCCTCTTGATGGAAGTCTAATAACTGTTATTATAAGAAAATTCCACAAGGGGTAAAAACTCCTCTCATATTTTTTGTTGGTCCATCACATACATCCGTAGAATGTCCTCGAGGATTTGATTATTCCTCTTTAACTGACCATCTATCTTACGGTGATAAGCAATGCTAAAGTGTAATGCCCCACTTGATTCCATAAGGCAAATTTTGATTAGCTTTTAATTAATCTGTAAATAATGACTTACAATTTTTGAGTAATATCTACACTTGTGAAATTGTAATTTTTTCTTTTTTACTGGTATGGTCTTTATCATTTATTTAATTTCTAATATGTCTTCTCAAATCAAATCTTAGATGAGGTATGATCTTCCCTCATTTAATTCTAAAATCAAATATTTGGATTTTGTACATCCAATATGTCATCTCAATTTAACTTGTAGAGAAGGTATGGCCTGCCCTCATTTAATTCTAAAATCAAATATCTAGATTTTGTACATCCAATATGTCATATCAATTTAACTGGTAGATAAGTTATGGTCTTCTCTCATTTATTTCTAAAACAAATATCTAGATTTTGTATATCCAATATGTCATCTCAATTTACATTTTGGTCTTCTCCCATTTATTTTTGAATATAATATCTATATATGGTATGAAAGTCAATGTTAATAAATGAGAAGGATGAGGGGGTAGTCATGAAATTAATGGCAAGTAGTTGAAGTGAATGAGAGGAAAAGATATAAAAGGGAAGGAGGATGAGAGAAAAAGGGGGAGGATTCTTGGTCTTGTTTTGGCATTGAGGAGGATTAGTGGTCTTGTTTGGAGTTGGAGGGTGTTGATTCCCACTTGGATACACTACAGTTGGTTGGACTTGGGCTCGGAGGGCTATGGAGCCTGTAGAGGTTCCCTGGGCTAAGAAATCATTCCTAGCTGGCTAGGAGGTAAATCTAGCCGGGTAGCCCAGTAGGAGTGTCTCAACAAATCAGGAGCAACTCAACCAAGCTAGTGATGCAGGTATTCTTTGAATGTTAATTAATTATATAAATTGCTGAAAAAAATATATTTTTATTTGTTTAATATGTTGTAAATAAATTGTACTTGTATATTATCATGAAATAAATGTTGATATAGAAATATGTTATTCTCCTTCATGTTGTGTTTAATTTAAATGATATATTTGGTTTAGTATGAAGACCTAGATTAGGTCATCACATATGGTATCGGAGCTAAGTTTCAGCCCTTGAGGCCTGTGAGCCCTAGCATGCATATTTGTTGAAGTCTATTACGAAGTGTTAAAACTTATTTCTAGATTGATACCAAATATTTTATCACCACTATATTTATATACTAAAAACAAGTGCTCATTCTTACCTACACAGATGTTCAAAATAATATAAAATTTATTTTCTTCCAACATGAAGCCTAATGTTAAATTTGCAAGTCATTATCTAATTTAGATAAATGCAGAGATTTTATTCCTTAAAAAAAAAAAATTCCTTTTAAACTAGAACCCAAATTAGTGTGAGACCGATTGTGCTTTTATAAAATTACCAAATCTCAATAATGCCCAACATGGGGCTTGAACCCATGATTGGAAGGTTAACAAAATTTCACCTTCGGAGTGGTTGCAAGCTCCAGAAATCTTCTGACTAACCTTGGCTAGAAATGCAAATTTTCAAGAAATTCCGTAGGGAGGCCATCATGACACTTTCTTTGCCATAACCGTGACATTTTGCATCATCATATGTTTAAGGGCCACAAAATCGACAAGCCTCTCAGAATTCTGGTTCGCACTGCAAATCATCCATTCCACATTGTCCTCATTAGCTAAACAGAGCTGACTCAGGATGCTCTTCAAATCCATGACAGAGATAAAACTGTCATCATCCTCTCTCGAGTCTTCCTCCTACTCTTCCTTCATCACTCCCCTGTCATTGAGGCGTTGCAGTAAAACCACTGATCTCCTACCGAGCAGAATAGGGCAATGAAATCCTCGAAGTCGATCCCGTCTGATCTTGTGTTAAAGGAGCTATGGACCGCCGATTCCATATCAGACGGTGGGATGAGCAGCCTGAACCTCCAAAACATGTCGAGCTTGTCAAAGGTGATCTACCCATTACCATTATTTTCAAAGGTTTCGAATTTTTTTTTGAGCCTCATGTTGTTTAGGATCAGGTTTTACAACTGGACTGACGGAGAGGACGGAGAGGGCCAGATCGGTTGCCCTTCCACCCTCAAGCATACAATCGAATTAACTCAACTTTAGCACCTTCCAAAAAAAAGCTCACTTTTTTTGCGAGAAAGTGTTGACTGCCCAATTCCGAAGCCTTCTAACAAACTAAAGCATTTGACTATGTGCATCCATATCAAAATATTTTCTCTCGGGCCAAATCTCCAAGTGAACTATAAGCCTGAAGACCGAGCACCAAAGCACCAACTGTCAAGATTGATAGCCCTGCGCGCAAGCGCCAAGCTATCAAGAAGTTTGCAAGGGGAAGAACAATATCTTGCTCCATGTAACAGAGACTGGCCTTGTAATTTAAATCCGCATATAGAACCTCAAATAGAGACTTTTCCAACATTATAAGCCTTGAGATACTTGCCCTAGTATTTAACTCATTGGGCCTTCCAATATTTTGGCAGGAGCAATGCCTTGTATAATAGTTACCAGCCAAAATACATGATCTATCATGCCCAGCCAAAGTTTCAAAACCCTCTCTCAAGCTTTGCAATCTCTGAACGTGAGATCTAGCCAGCCTTCTCCTTTCCTCAAGTAATATACTACTTTGTTCCATAAAGATGCCCCTATTAATGGGTAGATCTTCATTCATTTGATGTCTGTCATCCTCTGCACTCTATTTCCATTCATAGATCTAGAGGAGCAGAGAAACTGGTTCTACCCAACAATTGTTGGTATTTCAACTTGTCAACGCAAGGAGGACCTTGTTAAGTCATCGTAAAGCCTCCTCTCATCACGCCATCTTGTCTCTTTGTCCATTGAATCTCTCTCTAGCATACCAAACAAGCACTCTGGTGAAGTTATCCTAAATAGTCTGTCATGTAGCTACCCAACACTCTGAGTTCTTCTGAACCCGAATTTCCCTGAACATGTTCATTTGTCCCATACCTTCCCTGAATTTGTCTTGCTTCTCCAGATGCCCTTCCCTTTATATGCCAGGCTCTCGCACACCAGTTCGACCACCTGATTCTTCTTCGGGTAAAAGGGTTTTTGTGGGATTCAACCCCAACATCATCCTTTCCAAATATTGTGGGAATAGGTTTATCTTCACTTGCAATAGGGATATGGACTTTAGAGTCTTCTTCTGCCTCCGTAGCTACTGATAATTGTTTGTGGTAATAGTGCACTAAAGGAGTGTGTGTTATTGTGAGAGGAAGTTTTTTTTGGTGTTGGATTGAAAAGCAGTGGGCGTACAATATTGGCCCAACATACAGAGGACATTGCAGGCCCTTTGACCTTTCATAATTTCCCTTACCCGTGATCATTATATGGATGCTATCTATATATGGTTTTATGATCTATAATAGGGACTTGTACATACATGATTTTTTTTGTAGTGCATTTAGAGTTAGAAGGAAAGCATGCTTTAGGAGATATTTATAGATTATTGATCACATGCTTACTCTTTGAGCATTATTTGAAGAGGCTATACAATGATATGTTAAGGTCTATTGTTGTTTTGTGTATCCTAGAGAGGCCATCGATTGTGCCCATACACTTTTTGTTTGAGAGGCTGTATGACATTTGCGTATTAGAATTGATAAATGTTGCCATCATGATTTTACAAGATGGTTGTAGGTTGTTTTTGGATAGCACATGGTCTCTTCGGTTATACTAGGAGCACTCTTAGAATTAAAGAGGGATGCCCTCTCTCTTTGAAATTATTTGGCATCTATACCAGTGAGCTTGAAAGTTCCTTAATAAGAGTGCAAAGGTTGGTGATCAATTCATCTTACATCATGTCTTGCTCTAATTGCTTCTCCTTGTAGATGACATGATACTCCTAGTCTCCTCTTTTGATGATTTGTAGAGATAGTTGGATGCTCTAGCTTGCTTTTATGATTATCACTAGGTTGTGGTTAATGTTGAGAAAGCTAAGGTTGTGGCCTTTATCACAACAACAATTGGGTTAACCATACTTCAATTTTTTTTAGAGAAAGCTTGTTGAGATCATTATGACTTACACTTATCTAGATAATTGTCCTACATTAAGCTTGAGACATGTGTTCCAATCATGTCCATGTAATGCATGGTGTTTTGTGCTTAAGTGCTAGTGCTTCTAGGTTGATTTTCAATACATCCTCTCAAATATGGTTCTTTTCGATGCTATTACCAAGCTTACTATTCTTTATGGCTCATAGTTTTTGGCACCTCATGTGTTGGATTTCAACGAGGTTGTCCTAATTCAAATAAAGCGTGGACATACCCATAATGTCAACCATGTGGATTAGAGTTAAGATATAACATTAGCCAAATCTGATTAGAGTTATCAATCCTAGCGTGGTGGCTATATTAAATAGGTTGTTCTTGTACTAGTTTCATATATAATAATTTAATGAAAGTAGAATAGGTTATTAATTATTATTAATAATCAGATTGTTACCATATAATTTCCACTAATGCCATGTGGTGGAAAAGAATGGTTACATTAAATGCATTGAATTGTGATCTAATGATTTTGAATTACTCTTCATGTTTATTACTATATTAGGCATGAGGCATGGTTATGTTTTAAACATTAAAACAACTATAATCAAGACCTATTAAAGCATATAAATGAAAGATGAATTAGTGTGATTATTAATTGTTGAATAGTTAATGTGAGAACCTAAATATAAATGGGGATATTTAGTGATACTCTGGTTTGAAAAAAAAAAAAACAATTGTTTTGTTGCATCGGTAAACAACTCCAAAAAAAAGGGACATAAGATAATCTAAATACCCAGTTATGTTAATGAAAAAAATTATACACGAGTAAAAAGAAAATTTGTACTTTTATCATGGAAAGAAGAGAAGGATTGGTGGTTGTACTTTATACTATGGAAAAATGGAGGATGGGAACTTTTTTATATTGTATTATTACAAACAGAAGGGTTGTTTATTGATAATATATATTAAGTGTTTTGTTATAATAAGTGAAATGGAAAAGAATGAATGGACAAAAACCATATCAAACTTGTCATAAGCAAATTAATAATTAAATTTATTAATTGAGAATTTAGAATTTATTGAATGTTGTAACAAATAAAGTAAAGAATAATGTTATATAAATTTATATATTTTATTTTCCATTATATATATATATATATATATAATAGGATAATTTTCTTTTATATATATATGAAGACTACCACTTTTTAGTCATGTATGTGTATTATTAATCTAATGTTATATTAGATTCACTTTATTTATTTGATTGTGTTGATATGTTGTCTACAGTTTATATATGATTTGACCCCTAACAATTAGTACTAGGAGTTGCCTCAAAAGGTGCAAAGAGAGGCCGATAGGGTTTTAAATAAAAAAGTTGTACAAGTAAATAGCAATTGAGACGTCAAACTTAAGTATTTTTTTGTCTACATGAGAGTAGATACTGGGTCCACCAAATCCCTTGTTATATAACTTAATGATTTATGGACTAATACAACAGATTTGGCAACGAAAATATATGTATGGGATGTTGAGGGCTTTTGCATGGCTGCAATGGGATTTTTTGCATTGAAGGTAAATATTTAGAAAAAATAGACCTAAAATATTTACAAAACTAAAGTTGTTTTAAGGAACACTCCCCACTGACTGAGAAAACAATGAAGTAATGCAAATGGGAGTTGTCCCATATATGTAAAAAAATTAAATTAACACTACACTAAAACCAAATACCAAATACAAATCTCTGATTAAAGTTTTATAAATATCAAAGATTTTAAAACTATCTTATATTAAATTCAGCATTACAGTAAAACCAATTACCAAATATAAATTCTTGATTAAATTTTTATAAATATCGAAGATTTTAAAATTATCTTATAATAAATTCAACACTACTCTAAAACCAAAAATAATTGTCTAATTAAATATGTCATGAATCAAAAATATATATTTAACTAATATAAATGTCTAATTAATTTATTTATAATTTATAATTTAAATAAATATGTTAAATAAATTTTAATAACTTGTAATATTGAAATTTGTAATTTTCATGAATCAGCATTACAGTGAAACCAAATACCAAATATAAACTCTTGATTAAATTTTTATAAATATCGAAGATTTTAAAACTATCTTATAGTAAATTCAACACTACTCTAAAACTAAAAATAAATGCCTAATTAAATATTTTATGAATTAAAAAAATACATTTAGCTAATTTAAATGTCTAATTAATTTATTTATAATTTATAATTTAAATAAATTTTAATAATTTATAATATTGAAATTTGTAATTTTCATGATTACAATTTTTATATTTGTAAAAATACAATTGTATTATTCTATAAACCAATTATATTATTTTTATTAATTATTTATATTTGTAAAAAAAGAAATGTATTCTTTTATATAATTTTTTTATATTTATAAATACACAAACAAAAATATAATTAATACTTTTTAAGTATTATTATTAAAAATATTTTTATAAATTCAAATATATATTTGAATTATACTTATAAATATATATCATTAAAATAATAAAAAAATAATTCATATTTTTAAAATAATATTATTAAAATAATAAAAAAATAATTAATATTTTTCAAATAATATTATTAAAAGCTATTTTATATATGTAAATTCCTTTTTTCCACATTTTAAAAAGTTAAAAATTTATATTAATAATTATGTCAAACTATATTTATATATAATATATATTTTAAATCTTTGAATTTTATTTTGAATTTTTGTTTATTAAAATGGTAAGCTAATATAAAATTAAAGTTTTAAATTGGATAGATATACATATAATAAATATTTGATGAAATATATAATAATATAATATCATTATTATAAAGATAAAAAGTTAAAGTCTTGAGATTTATTAGAATTTACTTACTTTTTATAAAGAAATTTTTCTTCAACTATAACCAAAAGTCATTAACAAAATAATGATTTAATTTTTTAGGAAGATAATTCCTGCAATTTTTCGTTATAGTTTCCATTAAAATAATTCCTGCAAAGCTTTCATTATTTCCCTTCACTAAACTAATCTTAAAAACTGCCTTCATTGTTCTCCTTCACTAAGTTAATCTAAAAACTTTCCTCGATTTACCTCAACATTCTCAATTTGGTTCAAATATCTTTAATGGGATATCTCCATTAAGATAATTCCTGTAATGTCTTCATAGTTTCCCTTAAGTACGTTAAACTAAAAACTTTCTTCTATCTCAGCATTCCCAATCCCCTATTTAATGGGGACATTAGTTTTAACTTAAATTCAATCTGTTTGTCTTTATAAATTGCCTTCATGAAGACATATATATATATATATATATATATATATATATATATATATATATATTTTAATAAGTAAGGAAAATTTGCAATGTAATAATATCACCAATAAATGAATTAACCACAACAACAATACAAATACTGCCACATTCTAAATTCCAGATGTTTCTATACAACAAAGACCCTTTAATTCTGTAATGGTTTTAGGAATTGGTAGTCATTTATTTGCAAATGAGGAACCAGACATAAATTAAAAATTGCAAACTTCCTAAAATATCTCACTTACTAACAAAATTTTCAAAATAAAATTATGAACTTTTTGTTTTCCCGAGAATATTAAATAAATGGAAGGAAAGCACTAACGAGAATATTAAATAAATGGAAAGAAAGCACTTAAAAAAATACTGGAGAAATATTGCAAGATACCAATATATCTAACCAATGGCCACTGTCATAAAGATCAATACTTTGGCACATTGAATAATAGAATTAGTATTACAATATATATTACAAAAACAAATTAAAACATATCATGCATATCAAATAGTTTAAAAACAAAAGAAAACTTTTGTTGAAATGATGAATGTTATGTTAATTTTACAATTGCCTTTGCACTATGAAAACAGAGCACGTAATGCATAGAGTTTAAATACACAAAAAAAATAATATTTTTATCTGTTATGTTAATTTTACAATTGCCTTTGCACTATGAAAACTCTCGGCCATCGCAAAACAATTGTGCCTTTCACCAGCGTGTTAAATACTTTAGAAGTACAAGAAAAAATTACGTACATCCTTAGGGTTACCGTAAGAGTTTCAAGTCAAACATTGAATGAGATCAACTACATGGATCATTTCCAAACCTTATAATAGTAACCATCTGTAAATAATAGATGATTTAGAGATTTTCCTGCCCTCGATCGTTCCATATATAAAGAATGGATGACTTAGAGCTTCTCCTGCATTCAATCGTTGTAAAGGCACGAATTTAAAAAGGTTTTCAAGCAAGTCTAACAACACACTTGCCAAATGATCTACATGTTGCATACCTAAATTATGTAATTAAAACGTTATAATTAAAGCATTACAATGACAACACTGTAAGTTCATTCCAAATACATAAACAACCACACCTGCCAAATGATCTACATGCAAACTAAGTTATGCAATTAAAACATTACAATAAAAATAAAACATTACAATAACAACATTGTGAGTTCATTCCACATATATAAACAACCAGATTTCCATCTTTTGTTATGATCCATTTGCACATAATATTAAAAACATATTTATTATACCCACCCGTAGTTTCCACACTGCTATATTGCTTTCCCTTGAAGCTGCTCCACTCAAGTGTGTACCCTGTTCTCGGCTGTAAACACAAGATAAGTTATATGTAAACACATAGTATTTTTCCACTCCTCTGCTATAAACACATAATAGATTTTAATTTTCCATACAAATATATTATGAGAAAAAAATGCACAAAGGCTAAACCTACTCTTTAAGGTAGAAACTAAATCCGCTTGCAGGAGTCATAGTATTATTCACACTGAAGCAAGAGTCACAACATGATTTACACTGAAATAAAAATAAGCAGAAAACTGAGAAAGATAGTAATATAAATAGAGATAATACGGGTTGTTGATGAACTTTGACCAGACATGGCAGCAGATATGTTCATCATGTGTAATGGAAGCCAGAATCTATTGATGGTGCAACACAAAAATCGTTGGGTATGGAACTCCGTGGCAGAGTGCAACGCAGAAATCGTTGGGTATGGAACTTTGTGGCAAAGTACCGACCAAAAATGTTGCAACTGTAAATTACATGTGTGTCGGCCATTTTGGAGAGTATTGAGTACAGGGTTCATTACCCAGGGAATGAACAACAACAGGTGTAGGTGTCCTTTGCAGAATGAATATGTTGACGATCAAAAAAGTGATCTCTTTCATAAGAGAAGGCCTATCAGCCTAATTACTATAGTTTTGTTAAACATAGTTAATTGAGTTATGTGGGAATTTTCATATATTATCGAGAAAACTTTTGGCAATAATCACGTAAGAGATTTTTGTCTTCAATAAAATCACATAGGATATGTTTTGTCAATATATATATATATATATATATATATATATATATATATATATATATATATATATATATATATATATATATATATATATATATATATATATATATATATATATATATATATATATATATATATATATATATATATATATATATATATACACGTGTGTGTGTGTTTACCTATATATATATGAATAGGTATTTAGTTATAACACTTGGGTTAAATATACAAGTTTATATTATTCAAAAGACATACTTATAAATACATACATAGGAAACAAACTCAGAATCACACAATGTATTAGTGTTAACAAAGATGAGAATTACTTTAAGAATATATATATATAAACTAATTAATTAATTAATTAATGATACTCATAATGTTAGATTAACACGCCCATTAAAATTAAATAGTATAAATTTCATATGCATCAATCTAAGAGTTTCTTAGAAGACTCTTTCTTTTTACGTAAAGATAAATAAATATATTTACTTAGAATTACTCCCCACCATAATTTATGTAATTCTTGGTATAAATTTAGATAGAAGTAAATATGGAAGTATGCAAATTTACTGAGGTTAGTGCCAAAACAAAATTTATGCAAGTTTGTTAGAAAATGGAATAATTATTGATGTTTTAATCAAAGAAAACTCAACTGTGTCTAAGAAGATTGTAATCTCCAATAGGATTAAGCTCATATTAATTAAATAATAATAATAATAAGGGAGTTAGATTTGTAGTGCTATTATGGGTGTTACATTTTTCTTATATATCAATGAGATTAGCTTAGAGATGTGTAGACTAATTTAACAAAATTGTTGTAATAGTATGAAGAAATAAATAATTTTCATCTTTGTTTAACCCTAGTAAGGAGTAGGGTGTTGATAGGTACCTAGCAAGTTATGAAAAACTCATACAATATATTAATTATACATCCTTTGGGTGATGATAACTTATACTATACTTGCAACGAATAAAATAATATTCCAACGAAAATTTGTGTCAAAACAAAAGAGTCAAGGAATGAACCTTTTATGGATTTTTTAGGAACAAAATGTTTCACTTATTGTTAGATGAAAATTTCCCCTTGATTTGAAACATAGTTACCTCAAGTTTGAAAGGGATTGAAATTCAAATATTGATTAATGTATGATTAGAAATACTAGAAAAATTATGTAATTGTAACATCAATGAATGAGAATTTGCGGACACGAAAGCACAAATTTAGATTGGAATGTTGGTTTACATATGTACTCATACAAGATGCATAACCTTTCTTTAACCACAAAGTTTAATATGATACCAACCAATCATACAAAATTTTCAAAATAACTATTAACTTATTATAATAATAAACATCAGTGTAAAAATTATGTGGCACATTTTAGGTTAATAATAATCACTTTAGATAAGAAGGAAGGTGTAGTAAAGTGTAATGTGGGAAGGAAAAGAAAAGAAATGACAATTTATATGAATAAGTATGAGGATCGAGAATAAAGAGTTGATACTTAATTAAATGGAAAATAAAATTTAAGTTCTTTACCATTGATAAATGAGATTGAAAATAAAAAATAAAAAAATTGATTGATCCGCTTGAATGATCAGTTTGCAATATTGGGTGGATTTGACTTGACAAGCAATGGTAAGTGGTTAGCAAGGGGAAAAACAAGTCATAGCAAGGGATGGTATACATACGTTATCCAATCAATTACACACTTCACCCTTCACCCTTCACACTTCTTAACCCTGGTTTAGAGATGGTGCTTATGTTTAAAAACTAAGGTTGGGCGGTGAATAACTCCAATTCAAACAATTACTATAGATAATCTTGAATAAAAGTTCTTACTATTTACTTAGTTGTGTTCAACCATGCTATGTTATTTCCTTACGTTATTTCTAATTCATGTGTGTATAATGGCTACTTAATTTCTACTCCTATGGACATTATTGTTTGTTGGAGATAATCCTATATACATTACATAAGGAATCATTGCAAAAGGAAACTAAGTGTGTTACATGCATATTTGCATATTGGGTTATCCATCTGATATGGTTGTGAAAAAGATATTTGTGAAACTAATAAGCCTCGTAAAGAAAGTTAGAAAAAGGTTCCATATTGCACCAAAGTGGTTGTGTTTGTTGAGTTAACAATAATTGTTTAGAGAAAATGAAGCAAAAAATAAATAAATAAATATAAAAATAAAAACATGTTCGCACGATTATAAATAGCAAGTGGAAGAAATTTCTACCAAAGTCTAGTTCGCTTAATAGATTTTAGAAATAGTAATATCCACCTCATCTAGACAACAAAACTAAATAAGGCCACAATGTGTCCATGTCCATTGTATGTACAAATATTTTAGTGGAATCCTTGAGAAATCGTGTTTTAAGGGTAACAAGAACACGAATGAAATTGAATTAAGTCATGCATCACATTTTAACCAAAATAATACCAATAAAATGTTAAAGCACCTAGAGAAGACAATGTTAAGTGTATATATATATATATATATATGAAATTGTTGTTCAAAATGAATGGAGTGAGAAGTTAAGACAATCCATCGAGGGTATTGGTAGTTACTATTCTGACAAGATTCGAATGATGGCAATTATTACACGCATCAATGCACATGATTGATGGTAAATACAAATGATTTATGGAAATTAAATGAAAATGGGAACTCTATAAAACCCAAAATTAAAATATTAAGAAAGATAATTCACAAACTATTAGAATCATGTAAGTTCATGAATATTATTTTCATAGTTCACATCCTAGTCTCTAATTACGATTTGCTTCATAAACATTACAAGGGTGTGCTTTAACAATATTAGAAATTTATTTACATAGTGTTTAATTATGATTCATTAAGTTTTTAAACGTGGTTTGTATAATATTACAAGTCCATGGAAAGGATCTATCACTTTTCAAATTTCAATTGTCCTTCACTTCTCAGTCTCCAGTTGCATTTTGCATAGAGTGTTTACTTATTAGAGCTTAAGAAAACACTCAATTTATTAACCCAGTAGAAATTTAGAAAGTGATAATCTAATCTATGAATGTGTAAATAGATACCTTTGTGGTACTCTCATTCAAACTAGCTTGAATTTTCAAGATTTATATATCCAAGATTTAACAGAATATTTTACATATATAATATTTCTCAAAAAAATCATATTGTGACTTTGTGATTGAAGTCTACATGCAAAAATATCTCGGCCAAAAATGCATGATGTCTTTTAATATGGGAATTGAACAACCTAGTCATAAATAAAAATCCCCATCACATAATATAAATTCTCTATAATACCGTGCAAAGTACTCATGAGATACAATAGGACAGGTATAGCCCAGGATCTGTTACTCCAGAGGATGTAGAGACTATAAATCTTAACTAACCCTCACTTTTCGAGCATCTGTGAAGTCAATGCTAAGACTCTATTTATAGTTCCATGTTATTTTATGAACGCTATGTACTATTGTTGCAATTTTAGTTGGAAAAATGAAACTACTTATAAAAATCAATAGATATATTAGGTATTTTTGATTGATTTGATGTATGACTTGTTTGATGTACGATTTACCTGATGTACGACTTACTTGGTTATGATTTATCTAGTTAATGAATTCTCAGAGTTATTTTTGTTTGACGTATGACTTAAGGGAACATGATTTATCTAGTGAATGACTTATCAAAATTGTGATTTATCTAATGTAAGATTTATTACCAGTATCTTTTTATGAAGTACAAAATTGAGACATGGATGTTGGACTTCATAACATGAGGATTAATATCACTTATCTATATACCTTTTTGGTTGTTATGTATATGCATGAATAAGAACTAACCTGCAGATTGGAAATAACTATATGATAACCAAGATCTACGCTTCGATGGGAAATGTTGACATATCCGATGAGGAATGGTATGATGTACATTAGTCTATTACATTTTGTATTTACTTGATATGCACTATTATGACATGGGTAAAGTATAAATGATACATGTGACAAGACTACTTGACTGGATTATTCGATGACAAGTATCCAACCAGCTTGTAGTGTGGTCCATATTATGAGAAGGGGTGGAGGCATTTCCCACCGTGTAACCTCCAAGCTTGGACTCGTGGGAGGGCAGTGATGGACACGCTCCCCTAAGACGTGTGATGACGATTTCCAGTTTCCTGCTAGGGAAGTTAGGTCGATATAGTCTACGCTTCCACCATATTGGTTTTATTAGTGGTTAGATCGGTATATCAGATGCCATAGTATATTGCAAAAGAGGAAGGATAGGATGGGAGTGGAAGTAGGTTAGGAATGATAGGAAGTTATAAGTTAGATTGGGGACTCTTGATGGGAGGTGGTATCATTGCTTGACTTAATTTGACTACTATATCTATCTATATTTTGTTATGCCTTACTTTCAAAACCATTGTGTCATTTTCACTCTAACTTCGGGACGAAGTTTTCTGAAGGAGGGGTGTATGTAATGCCCCACTTGATCCCATAAGACAACTTTTGATTAGCTTTTAATTAATCTGTAAATAATGACTTATAATTTTTGAGTAATATCTACACTTGTGAAATTGTAATTTTATTTTATTTTTACTGGTATGACCTTTATCATTTATTTCATTTCTAATATGTCTTCTCAAACCAAATCTTAGATGAGGTATGATCTTCCCTCATTTAATTCTAAAATCAAATATCTAGATTTTGTACATCCAATATGTCATAGCAATTTAACTTGTAGAGAAGGTATGGCCTTCCCTCATTTAATTCTAAAATCAAATATCTAGATTTTGTACATCCAATATGTCATCTCAATTTAACTTGTAGATAAGTTAAGGTCTTCCCTCATTTATTTCTAAAAACAAATATCTAGATTTTGTACATCCAATATGTCATCTCAATTTACATTTTGGTCTTCTGCCATTTATTTTTTAATAAAATATCTATATATGGTAGGAAAGTCGATGTTAATAAATGAGAAGGATGAGGGGGTAGTCATGAAATTAATGGAAAGTAGTTGAAGTGGATGAGAGGAAAAGATATAAAAGGAAAGGAGGATGAGAGCAAAAGGGGGAGGATTCTTGGTCTTGTTTTGGCATGGGGGAGGATTATTGGTCTTGTTTTGGCATTGAGGAGGATTATTGGTCTTGTTTGGAGTTGGAGGGTGTTGATTCCCACTTAGACACACTACAGCTGGTTGGACTTGGGCTCAGAGGGCTAGGGAGCCTGTGGAGGTTCCCTGGGCTAGGAAATCATTCCTAGTTGGCTGGGAGGTAAATCTAGTCGGGTAGCCCAGCAGGAGCATCTCAACAAATCAGGAGAAACTCAACCAAGCTAGTGATACATGTATTCTTCGAATTTTAATTACTTATATAAATTGTTGAAAAAAAAATATTTTTATTTGTTTAATATGTTGTAAATAAATTTTAATTGTATATTGTCATGAAATAAATGTTGAGATAGAAATATGTTATTCTCCTTCATGTTGTGTTTAATTTAAATGATATATTTGGTTTAGTATGAAAACCTAGATTAGGTCATCACATAAAGTTCAACTAGGTTCCCAAGGATTCTTGGAAACTGGTCCAAAAATTTCCTATAAACATTACCCCCTATCTGATATCGTATTCCTAGGAACTCCATGTAATCTCACAATCTCATCAATAAAAAATATGGTTATCTTTGGTGCCTTATATGTAGTCTTAACTGGTATAAAATGGGTGCTCGTGGTCAACATGTGCACCACTACAAATATGTTATCATGTCTTCTTGAGGTCATTGGTAGTCCCACAATGAAGTTCATTGATATAACTTCCCATTTAGATTATGGTATCTCATGGGGTTGGAATAACCCTGATGGATATATGTGTTCAACTTTTACTTGTTGACACTCTAAGCATCTTGCAACAAAGTTTACAATATCCTTCTTCATCCCTTAAAAAAAAAGAGAGTGGTTTCAAGTCCGCACTCATCTTCTTAACACTAGGGTGTGCCATGTATATTGCTCGATGTGCCTTCGCTTTAGATTAATTGGCGTATATTCATTCAGTTGTACATATATCCTTCCCCGAAATCGTAGTAGCCCATCATTATCAAGGGAGTATCTGCCATACTTTGGGATCATCATTTCATCCTCCCTCAAACACTTGCTAACCTCTTGGTACCAAGTGTCCTTAATTTGTAATTCAAGCAACTTCTCCCTCAAATTTTTCTTTAAGGGAATCACCAAGAATATATTAGGCCTCCTACATAAAGCATCAACCACCCTATTTATCGTTCCTTTTATTTAGGTAATATCAAAACCATATTCACTGATTAACTCAGACCACCGTATTTGTCTTGAATTTATGTTGTCTTGAGTGAATATGTGTTGTAGTCCACAATGATCATTCCAAAGTTCAAACTTCCTTCCTAGAATGTAGTGTCTCCAAATATTTATGGCATAAAAAATTGGTGACATTTCTAGATCATGGGTTGCGCATTTCTCTTCATGGGTTCTAAGTTTTCTTGATGCATATGTTATTACTCTTCCTTCATACATGAGTACGCAACCCAATCCTTCCTTGGAGGCATCATTGAAAACCAAAAATTCTTGTTCCATATCTGGTATCTTCAAAATCAGTGTCGCTATTAGCAATACCTTTAACCTTTGGAACACCTCTTCACATTTTTTAGTCCAAACAAACTTCTTGTTATTTATTTTCAGTTCGGTAATAGGGCTTGCTATCTTCGAAAACCCCTCAATAAATTTGTGATAATATCTCGCCATGCCCATGAAAATTTGTATTTCATGAACATTCGTTGGTGTTGGCCATTCCACAATGGCCTCGATCTTTGTCGGATCTACCACAATGCCCTCCACAGGGATAATGTACCTAAGATAATGTATCTTGGATTGGTAAAAGGAACACTTTGAAAACTTCCCATATATTTGATTCTCCCTGAGACATTGTAAGATAAATCTCAAGTGTTCTTAGTGCTCTTATGGGGTCTTTGAGTAGATCAAAATATCGTCGATGAAGGCTTCTACAAAATTTTCTAAGTATTCCTAGAATATTCCATTTATCAAAATCATGAACGCTCCTAGGTAATTTTTCAAACCGAAGGGTAAAACTACAAATTCATAATGCCCAAATATTGTATTAAAGGTTGTTTTTCATTATGTATGTAAGCATATTTCAGTTCTTTGATATTAATGAAATGGAGTGTTATTTCTGTTGCAACTCTGTATTTATGGTTATATCTATATTCTGTTGTGTTCTTGTTTAATTTCGGATCAGTGGTATCAGAGAGGTCTGCTCTTTCTCTATTTTCTTTGCATGTCACAGTTGGCAGCGGCCAACAACCCCCCTTCTTATTTAGTATTTTCACTACTACTAAATAAGTGGGGACCCTTAGTCAAAAAATTTAAAAAATCGATTAGTGCTTGTATTTCCTTTTTTCAATAAAACTTACTATCACAAACTTGGGAGAATACCCCTTGAAAAATCTAAAAAGGCTTAAGTTTTATGATAAGGTAGGATAAAATCATTCCTTAAGAAATATCGCATCGCAAAAAGGTAATGGATATCTCCTTACAAGCGGAATTCTAAGATTGCAAGATTGCGATGCGAAACTACGCACTAAAAACATTCATCACATCGCATGCCTCAAATATCACTTACACTGAAAAACCTCAAACTGCCAATATGAGATGGCACATATCGCAAATCAAATTTCGCAGAAAACACATTAACGGATGATGGTCATATGCTACGCTCCAGTGATTTTGCGATATTGCGATATTGCGGTATTGCGATTTTGCGATTCCACGAGATTGCGATCTGCGATATTGTGAAGCAAATCACAGATCGCCTTATCGTAGATCTTTAGGGCTCGTTGTACGAAATTTTTTTTTCCATAAACCGAGACATGGTAATGTGCTTTAATGTTAATCAATGAGTTAGTTTCCAATCATTAATGAAATATGGTTTTGTTCTGATCGAAGAGCCATTTCACGTAAGGTGGTATATTTTATATGTCTTCGGCATTTAAAGCTTTCCCGTCACCTTTTTCTTATCATTATTCTCACCTCATTTGTAAACTGCAGGAACGAAGAACATAAAACTATACAAAGTAGTGTTCAGGATATTATGGGAAAGAAAGGAAAAGCTCCGAGTTCTGAAGACAAAGAAATGACGCCCTTGTATACAGACACCACCTGTAATAAAGATGCTGGTATTACTACTTGGGAAGGCATGTACAGTCTACTTGAGGAAGAGAATCCCAAAATGATGGAGGTTACAGCTACTACAGGCTCACATGGGTCTTATGAGGCGTCTATTACACAGCTAGCTTGCTCGTTCTTGCACCGGATAGCGGCGAGGCCCAAAATTCTTCCATACACGGACATGGTTAAATAGGTACTGGACAACGCTGACATCACAAATAGAAAATTTAAGACTCAGGGTCAAGAACTTATGGAATCGTTATTTTCACGAAATTTAAGCTTTATATCCGCTAACAAAAAGCGCGCAAGAGGCGAAAATCGCACCAGGGAAGTCCGGATCAAGAAACGGAGGCAGTTTCCGATGCACGATTAGCGCTAATCACGCATCGCTGGGCAAAATCTCTTGAAGAGGAAAGCCTCTAATTGCTCAGTCACCTGTAAGCCCAGAAATTTGTAGGAAAGAATGCTAGAGGCAAAAAAGTAAAACTTGAATCCTAAAACCAGTGGTATTTGTCAGAAATATCTCCAGGGTATCTACCGAAAGCACAGCAATTGCAGACAGGCTGGAGACAGAAGGCTCAAGAAAAGGCAGAATCAATCAAAAGATTAACTAAGTTGAATTGGGATTCTTACTGGGCGTATTTGGTAAAACCACACAGCCAGTGCATGACTCTCAAATGTATCATCAATTCTGCTGAGAAGATGGCGCCAGCTATTGTCGATTCTATTTTCACAGGACAGTTAAAGTCGGAAGTCGGCCAGCTGACTCTTCTCAAAAAAATGTTGAACGCTTGCGATTTCAAGGAACAAATACACAAATAGTTAGTTGTTAGTTTTAATTTTAGATTCAATGTTAGTATTAATTTTGCTTTATTTTTGCCTGAAATGAGGATGGTCATTTAAACCGTATCCTACATTTTTGTAATAAATTATTTTTAGATTTAGTTAGTAGTATTTAAACCCTTCTCATGCATTTAGAGAAGGGTCCTAAAATTTGTCAAAAACTTGTCCTCAGAACATGCACTTTTGCACCCTCCGAGGAGGTTTTGATGAATGAATGGAACATGATTTATTGATATCTGCATTTAATATCTACTACTGATGTTGCACTTTTGTACTCTTAGTGGATGTTGGATTAAGAAGAGATAAATCATTATTGCTTGAAGCTCATGAGCAGAACTAGTTATAAATGGTACTTTTATCTCTTAACTATTTCTGCCTTTGTGTTAAAGTGATATTCATGTTCAGTTGTTTATATATTGATGCGTGAATGCTTGAGTTATCATTTGGCACTTCTGTACGGTGATAGCTATTTATTTATGCTTAATATATGAGTAGTTTATTATGCGATATGTTTTTCACAACTGTTTCGTCTAACTTTTTATACGAAGTGGTTTATCTCCATTGAATTCTTTTCTCATAACAATTGAATGATCTTTATTACCAATTGTTATTTGAAATCATTTTAGATCGCATAACGGAAAGATTACATCCCGGGTTAGTGTAGAATTAGATATTTATGTTTATTAGAATACAATTGCATGTTATTAGATTAGAATTAGAATAAAAGCATTTCACTTAGGAACTTTTAGAAAGGAAATATCAATTCTCAACACACACACATACATATTGGGAAACTGGTCCCATATCCCCAGTCGGACCCACTATACCAAACGCGAGAAGGAGCCGCTAACCAAGGTCCGGACCGGGTGGGTATCCCCTCATGTAGACCCGGATGACAGAGTACCCTTACTTTCTTTGCATGTCTCCAACGTTATCAGGGTAAAAGGAGTAAGGGCTCAAACTGGTTGAACCTTTGCAAGAATAGCCTTGCAAACCCCGATGGAATCCCATGGAGGAAGAAAATAAAGACGACGGGGAAAGAGATCATTTCAAAATATTGCTAGAAGAAGCTCTCGAGCAAAAAAGGAATGTGATGATGGAAAATTTTTCCCATATATTTCGGCGGCTAACCACAGGCGACACATCTCCTTCCAATAGCCACTCTGGAAGCGCCATACCCCTTAAGGTACATGTCAGATTTGACATCCCCATATTTGAAGATCAGATAGATGCATATTTTGTAGATAAATGTTTAAATTTACTAGAAGGATATTTTTTGGTTCATCATTTTTCCAACCGCGAAAATATTAATGTTGCACTCCTCAAAGTCGTCACCCACATCAAGGACTGGTGGGAAACCTACTGTGAGAAGAGGGAAGAGAGTGCACCCTCACTATTTTCAATCACACCCACTTTGAATTATTTTCAGGATGCCATCAAGGAGAAGCATTACCCTATCGGGAGCTATGAGGATAAATACATAAAGTGGACCACATTATGGCAGGGAAGCGACCAAGACGTGCCAGAGTTCAAAAATATTTTTCATACCCTTCGCACGAAGTTGGATATCAAGGATTTTGAGAGACATTTGGTACTCAAGTACCACAACTGTCTACACAAGTACATCTAGGATGAGATGGAGTTCTTGCATATCTCCTCGCTTAATGCGACCTATCGATATGCTATTAAGATCGAACAAAAAATTAAATAGAAGAAGTGAGACTTTGGATATGCAAATCCAAAGCAAGGGAAAGGTGCCCCCAAACCATAGAACAAAGGAAAAATCCAAGGCGGGGTGACCCATGACAAACCGTTGAAGCTGCAAGTAAATAAAAACACCACAAAGAAAGGGGAAATAAGAAAATGGTGTGAGTTCCATAAGACCCCCAGTCACAAAACAAGTGAGTGTCGGGCCAAGCAGTCACTGGTGGCTGAGATAAGAGCTTCTAAATCGGATGCATGTTTTGAATCTGGGTCAGAACCCAACAAGGGAAATGACAAAGGTAAGTAGATTATTTATGCGGAGCCCAGTGCCACCGTTTCCACCACCAAGATCTAGAAGAATGAGACCGAAGATCCAGAGGAGGGGGGGGCCTATTTCACTCACAGATGTGGGTGAAGGGTTATCCGTTGTAGTTAATTTTCAATAGAAGGAGCCAAAAGAACCTCATTTCAGCAGAGGTAATGAAGCAACTGGGCCTACCAACCACAACCATACACCATTGGGTGGCTTCACCAAGGACAAGATCTTTGCGTCAGCCAACAGTGTCGTCTTCCCTACAACATCAAGCCCTTCACGAATGAGGTATTGAGTGAGGTTTCTCCTCGTGAATTTTGTGATGTATTATTAGGAAAACCGTAATTGTGGAAGTGACATGTTGTGTGTGAGTGTAGGCATCACACCGTTATTATTACTTTGGGAAATAATTTGTATAGGATACAAGAGCTAGCACTGCCTACCAACCTCACTTTGATCACTGTGAAGCAATGCAGTAAGATCATTTTCCATACTGGGAAATTTTTTTTCCTTATTATTCACCCTCAGGGCAAGAAGAAGATTGTGGCCACGACCTCCAGACAAGGCTCTTCCGCACAACAACAATATATGGACAAGTTCATGGAGGAGTATAGGGATATTTTCGCCTCACAAATAGGGGTACCTATATAGTTTTAGGTCAAGCACTCCATTGATCTGACCCCAGGCGGATTGCTACCCAATGTACAAAATTATTTACGCTCTCTTATGGAGAATGATGAAATCAAGAGGTAGATTCAGGAGACGTTGCAGAAAGGGCACATCGGGACAAGTTCATGACCCCGTGGGAGATCGATCACATTGGAAAAGAAAAAGGAAAGGACCTGGAGACTCTGTATTGACTATTAGGCTCTAAAAAATATCATTGTCCGAAACATGTATCCAATCCCATGGATTCATTACCTTCTGGACTAGATCAGGGGGGCGGTAATATTTCACTAATATTGACTTGAATTCTGGCTATCACCAAGCGGAAATCGAACCCTACGACGTATGGAAGATTGCCTTCAAAGCCAAGGAGGGCCTTTTCGAATGGCTAGTCATGCCTTTTAGGTTTCTGAATACTCTCGGAAGCTTCTTAAGGTTGATGGATGACATGTTGCGACTCTTAAAAAACTCATTCATGGTGGTGTATTTGGATGACATCCTGATATTTAGCCATATTTGGGAAGAGTACCTCCACCTATTAGACAGATCCTCCAAATTGTGTGACAACACAAGTTGTGTGCAAATTTGGAGAAATGCACATTTGGTATGACCCAGGTTCAATATATGGGATACATCATTGATGAGCGGGGTGTGCATGTGTACCTATTCAAGAAATAAGTCAGACGATATTGTCTAGCCCCAACCACTCTAATAGAGCTCCATAAATTTCTAACTTTTTCCAATTTTTACCACATGTTTGTGTTGGAGTTCTCTCATATCACTTGGCCTTTAAGTCAAGTCACCAAGGGTGGAGCAAAAGCAAAGTTCCTTTGGTTTGAATCCCAACAGAAGGCGATTGATGAGTTGAAGCATTACCTCTTACCTACACCAATGCTCACATTACCATACCTACAACAACCATTTGAGATTGAGATAGATGCATATGACTATGCTATTGGTGCATTTCTTACTCAGAAGGGGCATCCAATGTCATATCATAGTGAGTCACTTTCATACACAGTCCGAAATTATCCCACCTATAACAAGGAGATGTATTTCATTGTTAAGGCTTTCTGACAAAGGAAGCATTACAGTCTCGGGAAGGAAACATTCATCCACACAGACCACCAACCCTTGCATTTCTTACATACACAAAGGAAGTTGAAGGAATATTTCCATCAGAAATGGTCCACATACCTGCAACATTTCCATTTGAACATTAAGTACAAGAAAGGAACCGCCAATAATGTCATGGACGTCTTAGCTTTATCAATGGTCATGGCGCTAACCACTCTGCTTAACTCTTGTGGGCACGAGACTTGGGGGTGGATGGATATTTACAAGAGTGATCCATAGTTTGGAAACACATACCAAACACTCCTGGAAGGAAAACAAGTTTCAAATTTTCACCTACAGCATGGATTGCTATTCCACCTGGGACACCTCTGTGTTCCTTCAAGCGAGCATGCCAAGATGATTAGGGAGGCACACTACAGTTGGTTTTCTAGACGTTTAGGAGTAGAGAAAACAATGGTAGTGTTGTAGAAGTATTTTTATTGGTCGAACCTTCGATAGGATGTTGGGAAGTACATCAGATCCTACATTTCCTATGCCATTTCCAAACCAACCATCAAGAAGCAAGTCTTGTACACTCCTCTGCCTACTTTTAGTCGACCTTGGGAATCCATCTCCGTGGATTACATGTCGAGCCTTCCTTTTACTGAGTATGGAAATGACTGTGTTTTCGTGGTCGTCGATAGATTATCTAAAATAGCCATTATGGCGGCCTGCAAGAAGAGTATCACAACAGAAGCCACTGCTAAGCTCTTATTTCAACGAGTGTGGGTACACTTTGGGATCCCACAGTATATTATCTCAGATTGGGACAACATGTTTCTAAGTACATTTTTGTCAAGTCTTTGGATGATGCGAGATACCAAGCCCACTAAATCCACGGCTTTCCACCCCCAAAATGATGGCCAATTAGAGGTCGTAAAAAGGATGATCGTACACATTCCATGTATGTACAACTCGAAGCATACACAAACATGGGATGAAAGCCTCCCCTATGTCCAACATAACTACAACAAAGCTCTCCATAGATCATATGGCCACAACCCTTTTCAGGTGGGGTTGGGATTCCAGCCACTATGTCCCATTGATGTGGCCATACCATTTGCAGCTAGTCAGGCAGATTTGGCTCATGTCCAGTCCGAAGCTAACAGGGCTAATAGCTTCATCGAGCACATTCAACACATCTTCTAGCAGGTACATGACATATTGGACAAAGGTTATGCTAAGTACAAGCAGCGTCATGATTAGCATCGGGTGCCACATAATTTCCAAGAGGGTGACAAGGTTTGGTTACATTTGCAGAAGGAGCGCCTCGCTGGACCCACCGCAATATTTTCCCACTCTAATATGGGCCTTACACCATCACTAGGGATATAGGGGACAATTATTTCAAGCTCAAAATTCAACCATTCCTTGGCCTACCCCCAATATTCAATGTGGATCGCCTTCGACCATACCTCACACCATTACTAGACACACGAGACATTGTAGAACAACTCACACCAACATAGTTAAACCCAGTGCCAAAACTAATCAGATCATGGACACGTAGATCAAGAACACTCACTAGTAGAAGATCCAAATGTATCGGGTTGTCAAAGCTGGGAAACTCCTCCACTAAGGCAAGTGGCTCACTAGTGACCAAGTTCAGCGGAAGTTTCCCCATCTCGTGGAGGCACTCAACGCAATGGGGACCATTACTTCTTAAGAGGGGGGGGGGACTGATCCTGGTGGATATTGGTGGCCACCTACCTATTCCACTTGGACCCTCACCATTGTTTCTTTTCCATTTTTTTAATTGTAGCACAACTTACTATTTTTGGCAGTTTTTTAGGTCCTAGACTTCTGGAGCCGTTTTGAGGGACTAAAAAACATTTTTAGAGAAAAAGGAGTGACTAGAAAAGTCCCAAAATTAGAAAAGTCCCAAAATTATTCAATAGATTATTTTTTGCCTCCTCTCTTACATCTTCAAAACGAGGTGTTATGATATCCAAACAGAGATCATATGCCAAAGTTACGACCCTGAGAAGTTGATGTACCAATTTACCCAAACATGGCCCATAGTTTTGACGATTCATCTCCTAGGGTTAGGTTTTTGGATTTCTAGGGTTTTCCATTATTTTTCAATAGTAAATAGGCCTTTGAGCCTCATTGTAACACATTTTAAAGGCATGTAGAGGCCACATATCTTCTTAGAGATAAGATACCATCGCCTGAGCTAGTTTATTTCCATTTTGAATGTAAGCATATTTCAGTTCTTTGATATTAATGAAATGAAGTGTTGTTTTTGTTGCAACTCTGTATTTATGGTTATATTTGTATTTTTTTGCGTTCTTGTTTAAGTTCAGATCACTTGTGGCTTGAGGAACTGAGACCCATGGGCATTTAATTTGCCAAAGTCACTCGGGGATCGCACCCGGCCTGGGCCACACCAACACTAAGTTGACTGGATTTTTTAGCATGTCTCCTCCCCCTAGGATAGGGTACAACAACCCCATATGATATTTGATCCTAGGTCACCTTGTTGACGAGGCCCATCCTCAACTAGTTGTGCTTATGGGACTTGACGAAAATGATCTCTTATCTTTAATTACACTAATTTGACTTAAATTAAATTAAGGGAACCCACTCCCTTTAGTAAATGTGGTAAGACCTCCTAGGTCTTATTGACTTGAATAAATTTCCCTGCATTATATTTCTAAGGTGAAAATAATTCATGGAATCCTGTATATGAGTCTTCTAATTGTTTATGTTGGTTGTACCTAACAGTTCTAATTGCAGGTGCATTTATTGCAATTTCTCCTCCTACTAGACCCCAAAATATTCTTTTTTGTTTCCCCCAAGCATGAGTTCATTGTTTTTTTGTTGGTCTCAATTCATGAGGTTTTAATACCTTATACTACAGTGCTTCATTTGCTCTGTTGATGTATTCACTTGCGGTCAAGTGATTTATGTTGTTGATGGTTCCTTTCACTTCAATATGCCTTTTATTAGCAACTTTTATCATCATCTTACATAACTCATAAACCTCAATGTCCACCATAATTCTATGTTAATCCATATTGTTGACACTGATCCATTGCGGTTTTACTTCAAAATTTAAAAATTTACGCCTTCAGTTTCCATTCCACCATCACCAAACATCTCTTCAAAAATGTTTAAGGCACTTTTTCACGTCCTCCATAGTTTCTTTATGAAATATTGACTTTTATCTTTAAACCCTTCAAATTTACCTACATTTTCACATAAAATCAATTTATTACAATAAATATTCTGCCTTTCGAACTTTTGGAAACTAATATCTATAAAGAAAGATGATAGTTTACATATATCGCTTTTGTTGGTTTCTTACTACTAAGACTGTTGAAGACATATAATGTGCTACTTCCTCCTATGCGTTAGTTTTCTCTAGTACATCTTTTGCATCCTTATGGTGGCATTCAATCTCATCTCCCAATGAAACATATGACTGCCCCATAATTCCATTTCTTGTTTTCAAAGGAATGCCTTGTTGTCTCTGATTTACATATTCACAAAAATAAGTTTCAAAAATATTATTAAATGCCTCATGCATCTCTTCTTCTTCCTATTTTTTGTATACAAACTCTTTGTAGTCTTATTAGATATTTGGATTTATTATTCCCTCCTCTATCATATTCAATTCTATATTCAAATATGCATTTCCAAGGATAACATCCCTCGCTCCACATGTTGGAATTTTCTCATTTCTGTCATCATCCTCTTGTGTTAAAATTTCATTCTTAGCTTCTCTCGTAAACCTCTCTAGCAATTCAATTTCCTTATCAAATTTTATTAGCATTGCATTTGAATGTTTTTCTCCGTCTCCTCGATCCTTCTTTTGGTTGTCTTCATAAGCCAACTTTTCTTTTTTTACTGTAACAATGAGTTCTTGCAACTGTTCTTCCATAGCTACATTTTTCCATTGTATACAACTTCCATCCTAATTTCCTTTACAAGAAAATTCTATCTCTCCCTATCTTATAATAGATTTCAAGTTACGTTCTTCCTCTATGCTTATGACAATTTTAAGTGAATGTTCTTCCTCTATGCTTATGACAATAGTGAACTCCTTCCTCATACTTAACTGCTTTGAGTTCTTCTTCCTTCAACCATGCAGTCATCATGTGCCTTAGCTTCTTCCTTAACTTTCTTGCAAATAGTTTCTTAACAGGCTGTGTAACTCGCTTCTTCATTTTCCATCCACATTTCTAGTCTTTTTCACTTTCCTATAGCAACATCATCATTACACTGAGTTGATCCTTCATCTCAACCATTTCTTGATCAAACTCCTCTTGACTCATTCTTTTCATCTTTATGCTATTTTCTTTGGAATTCTCCTCCATTATGTTGTGGCTTACACTTGAACATTTTTCATGAGAATCAATAGTCATTTTTAATGTTCCTCTATGAACTTTCCTATTTCACTTGTGACCTACACTAGCCTCTACAGTAGCAAGTTTGTTTCACCCTGCTACAAGTACCTCACCAGGCTTCTCTCCTCTATACTTGGCCTTTTGGTAACACTGGTTCTCTCCTTTGGAGCCTTCTGAGCTTCCTTTGCTCCTGTAGGCTTCTGCACTTTACTCACTCTCAAAGGATTCACCTACTATTTCTTTGGAAAACTCTACCCACACCTGCAACTGTGGAGATGTCTTGATAACTTCTACCCAACCTCAATGAGAAGTTGTTCTTCTCTCTGCTATGTAATAACTGCTGCAAGGGTCGCCAAAAATTTCATCTCACTCTGTTGTTACCCGTTTTCAAATGCTTTTTCCCAATATTAACTGCAAATCATAAATACCATTCTTTACCTGTCAATCTCATCATATCTGCAATTTCAAGAAATTATGAGTCCTTGCTTCACACTATTGGAAGTTAAATTCTACTACTAGAATTCTTAAGTATTTTCCAAGCTATTATGGACAATTCTCTTCAACCATGTTCCTTGGTTGGAATTTTCTTCTCCTTTATACCAGATCCTTTGTAATCTGCCTTCTTTATTTTTGCATAAATAACTCCTCACTCTCACTTATCAATCATAGTCATATATATATATATATATATATATATATATATATATATTGGTTACCTTGTATCTCCTTCAATGTCTTGTGTCAACATGTCCTTTCAATATCTTCTTGACATTTTTCTAATACATTTTCCTAACCCTAATTTCTTGTACTAATCTTCTGTAGTGAATTCTTCTTCAATTTCACTATCATGCTTATGTTGTTCCATTCTGATCTTTGCTAACATTAAAATGAGTATTTTTATTGCTCTGATACCACATTGATGCCTCTTTAGACACTCTCAAATCCTTCTTGGCATACCAATATAATCCCTCACCAATCAATACGATGGATCATGCTTTAAAATTCTATTACAGTTGCATGAGGGTTCTTCATTCTCCAAAATACATCCACATTTTCCCTTTTTATCGCTTTGCATACAACTTTGAATTTATAAAGCCTAAGCCCTAATGGTGACCACTTTCTTTCTTACAATTTCTCATGATTTGAAGACCCTACTCAATCATCATACTATGATGTGGAACCAATCCACTTTTGAAATCATAATCGTGGACCAACTTCGATTTAGTTCACAACACCCTCAAGGATTTCCATAACCCCCATAAGAGCTATAACAAATACAAAATATTGATATCGTGCACCATTCCAAAATTCATGGCCCTGATGCTTAATGGATTACATCCATATGTATTGATCCATAGTCGAGGACTAGAAGGGTCTCAGTTTTCGGACCTTGGCATGACTTCTTTGCTTAAACAAAAAAATTCTCGACATGAAATCCTCGATGCGATGTAAAACTTTGCTTGTAAATTATGTGGATAATAATATTCATGGTAATTAAAAAATCTTGATGTATGGATATTAGATCAAGTGTTTATTGGTATCAAAGTATTAGTATGACATCAACTATCAATTACCAAGTTCTCAGATCTCCACAATACTAAACCCTCTCGACGTCTTGATGCCCCACCAAGAGACGAACAATAAATGGAAGAAATTTCTCTATTTTGTAGGGATGTTAATTAATGGTTTGGCCCTTATAATTTTATATTGGCACTGCAATGGAATTATAAGCGTAAATAAACTCCCAATCACCCTAAGGTTGATAGACGAGAAGTTACAACGAGAGGTTGACAACACTGTCAACTCACAGACTTTGAATAGGACTTTGGCTCTATGAATTATTTGTGTTCCAATGTCTCACTCAAGTCAAGGCTAAATTTTTTCACTTGATCACCGATACTGAGACTTGTTACAAGCCTTGGTTGTTGATTTATCACAACAAAGAGCCTTGTAGTTCAAATATGTGTTAGCTCTAGTAAGGCCAAATTTTGCATTCAAACTTTTTCATGCACACTTCCTCTCGCCTGTGAGGATTGATTGTATCCATGCCCAATATTCTCACCCACAAAGCTTTAAATACCTTCACTCAAAACTACAATATTCACCCTGAGCTAATAGACTTGACACACTTGAAATATTAGCATATTAATAAAAAAACATGGATATTAAACACAGAAATAGCGGAGGATATTTGCACGATCCATTCACATCAAAATCAATACAAATTTGCCTCAATTACACTTTTGTTATGGGATTTCTCTACCTTGACCACTCCTATGCCCATAGGATTACAATAATTTTATACAAATAGGTATTATACCATAATTGGTTCTAGATCCTAAACTAGATCCTAAGATCTTCATTGACTCATCCAAAAAATATCCCATATCCTAAAAATCATCTAACTCCTTAACAAATCTCTCCAAATAGTGCATTACATGTGGATGAGGAAATTATTCCTAATTTCCTAGCTAAATTTATATTTTGAATAGAAAACCAATCTCCTGTATTTTATTGCATTAATCTACCTTAAATTAAAATAAGGGAACCCACTCCCTTTAGTAAATGTGGTAAGACCTCCTAGGTCTTGTTGACTTGAAGAAATGCTCTTGCATCATAACTATATATTTTTGCATGTCTTGGCCTCGAGAATCTTCCTTAGTCTAATGGCCGAGAGTGACTCCAAAGAGTAATGATTAAAACATCCTTGTTAATGGTTGCAAATGGGATGACACCATGCACCAATTCCATCATTTCCATTGCCATTCTATTGTTCATATGGAGACATCAAATACAGTGGATTTCCTTGCTCCTACCAACCATTCTTGAAGAGGGAGTAGAAAATAATGGCTTTCTAATGATGGGTAACCAATTATTCGTTTAGGTCATACGTTTTCTAGCTTCATGTTTCTTGGGATCTAAGTTAGTTGTGACTATGCCAAGGGAATTGTTGATAATAGAAGTTTCCAAATTTTAGAGCCCCTTCTATTAATGATGGAACGTTACCATCATGTTTTCCTCTCACCTTCAAAATATTTTTGATAAATCACTTGCTTCCACCAATCATTTTTTTATGTAATAATTCTCCACAAGGGATTTTCTTCTAGAGTTAGATTCACTAGGGGAGAATCTATGATTCATAGCCCATCATGAATATTTGGAGTTCTCACTACTGAGCAATTAACAAGATGGAATAATTTGGAGTTTGATTTTCTACCTTCCCACATAATTTCCTATTTCTTATTCCATTACTATATGGACCCCATTTTAAGAAAGAAGGGAAAATAATGGGAATAGGGGAAGAGTTTATCAAACTGATTTTATTGAAACCCAACACCCTACCAAATCTAACCATTGTGCTCCCCATTGTGACATTTTAACTTTAAACTTAGAAAGTGGAGGAAGCTAGTATTGTTGAAGGAATGGTTTAAGACTTATAACTATTACCAAATATTTAATTTTAGTAGTGGCTTCAATTATTGGAAACTCAAGAGTTCGAAGAAGCAAACCTTGAATCAACCTGTCAGTATTCCAATTATAAAGTTGACTTTTCTTTGTGTTTATAAGACCTCCAAAAGTAGTGACAAATTTTTTTAATACTAATTTTAATGTGGATGCAATAAGAAATAAAGCTCCCCTTAAAAGGGGAGTATCGTCAACAAATTAAGAGTGATTTATATTTTTATCCCTCTCATATAATATACTTGGGAGAGATCTCACTTTTCTTTCATACTCTATTTTTTTACTCAAGGAATCTTCCACAATGATGTATAAGAGAGGGGAAATAGGGCATCATTGTCTTAAACCCCTAGAGACTTTGAAAAATTAGTAGATCTTCAATTTACCTAGGATGAAATCCAAGGGCCTTCAATACAGGTAGTTATCAACTTTATAAACATGTTCTCATACCCAAATATATTAAGAACCACAAAAAAAAAGAAATGATGTTCTACTTTGTCATATGCATCAAACATATCCAATTTAATTATCATTCCAATCCTCCCTACTTTTTCTAGAGTTTATAGCTTCTTGAACCCATATTATGTTGTCCACACTTTGTCTTTTTTCCAACAAATCCTCCTTGGATTTCAAAGATCAATTTCAGAAGAAATTAAGCATGTAGCTATCATTTTTAAATTATTTTGTAGAAAAACTTGCATGGAGAGATAGGGAAAAATATTGCAAAGGAAGATGGCTTTACCTTCTCAAACACTAGTGCCAAAAATTCCAAAGGAAGAATTGATTTCTCCTCCTATTTTGGAAAAATGTTGCACATAATCAATCATTCTATAAAGATCAAAATTTATTATGTTCCAACACTTTTGATAAAAGTTCGTTGAAAATCCATCTAGCTCAAGCGCCTTATCTGGTTCAAAGGAACAAACCATTTTCCAAATTTCCTCCTATGTGTCAAGATGCTTTCCAGATTATCCACAATATTGAGGAACATGTGCCTGTTCCTCAATTGACACATGTTTCTTTATTGACACATGTTCCTCAATACTGTGAATAATCCTTTATTGACACATGTGTATGTTCCTTTATTGACACATGTTCCTCAATACTATGGATAATCCAGAAAGCATATTGAAAAATGATCACCACAGAAGTTTAAAAACCAAAATTCCTCCTATGTGACTAAACACATCAATATTGAGTTGTGTTCCTTTGAAACCATCTACATGATATGTTATAGCATTCGCGTATACGACCCTAGATAGAATTATTCGCTATTATACATACAGATTCCCAAAATGATTGAGGGTTGTCTCTTTAATTTTTTCATATGAACATATAGTCTCCCCATTTACCACAATTGGCTTCATATTTTTCCTCCATAATCTCATCTTGGATTATTTGTGAAAGAACTTGGTATTTCTTTCTTTGAAAAGAGTCACGGGCTTCTAGATTTTAGCCTTCATAGTTCCTCTCCAATGCTTAAGGTTTTATGGAGTAAAATAATTCCTAGTTTTGTTCTTGTAATACTTCATATGGGATTATTTCATGTTCCATACTCTGGTGTATCTTGTTTAATTTGGAATTATGAAATATTACATCTTTATCATGAGCAATATATCATTTATTAACCCATAATTTAAGAGTCAAATTGATTTCATTGATTTTTTTTCCCACTAAATGAACATTGGATATTCATTTGCCCATTCGCACCAAGCTTTATATACTACTTTGAAAAATCTTTAAGCTTTAATCCATCATGGATTGAACCTAAAGGGGAGGGGCCCATAATTTTTTTTTTCATGGTGGTTCACGAATCCTTGTGCCCGCACCCATGAACCCAATTACATTCATGATCTGAAAATCTTGATAGACCCTCCCGAGTGGATCTATCATCAGCCTTACACATGAGGCCTAACCCCGTGGGTGTCAAGGAGATTTGATCCTGTGACCTCCCAACCGGAAAAGTACTTAAGGGAGGGGCCCATAATATTCTTGAGGATGCAACATTAAAAGAATTGGCCTATGGTCCAATTTGCTACATGCAAGGGTTTGAGAAGAAAAGGAGAACAATTGGTCCAAAAAATTACTTGATCACTGATACTGAGACTTGTTGCAAGTCTTGTCTATTGATTGATCACAACAAAGAGCCATGTAGTTCAAATATGCATTAGCTCTAGTAAGGCCAAATTTTTCATTCCAAATTTTATGTGCACACTTTCTCTCTCCTGTGATGGTTGATTGTATCCAAGCCCAATGTTCTCACCCACAAGACTTTACATCCCTTCACTCACAACTACAATATTCACCATGACCCAATAAACTTAACACACTTAAACTATTAGCTTATGAATAAAAAACATGGAGATTAGACAGAAAAACAACAGAGGATATTTTCACGATCCATTCACATTCAAACCTATACAAATTTTGCTCAATTACACTTTTTTATGGGATTTATCTTCCCTGGCCACTCTTATGCCCATAGGATTACAATAATTTTATACAAATAGGTATGATACCATAATTAGTTTTAGATCCTAAACTCTCTCCTAAGATCTCCATTGACTCATCCCAAAAATATCTTATATCCTAAAAATCATCCAACTCCTTAACAAATCTCTCCAAATAGTGCATACATGTGGATGAGGAAATTATTCCTCATTCCCTAGCTAAAATTATATTTAGAATAGAAAACCATTCTCCTATATTTAATTGCATTAATTTTCCTTAAATTAAATTAAGGGAACCCACTCCCTTTAGTAAATGTGGTAACACCTCCTAGGTCTTGTTGACTTGAATAAATTCTCTTGCATCATAACTATATATTTTACATGTCTTAGCCTCAAGAATATTCCTTAGTATAATGGATCATAGTGAATCCAAAGAGAAAATCTTCAAACATCCTTGCTAATGGCTGCATATGGGATGACACCGTGCCCAAGTTCCATCATTTCCATTGCCATTCTGTTGTTCATATGGAAACATCAAATAAAGTGGATTCACCTACTCCTACCAACCATTATTGAAGAGGGAGTAGAAAATAATGGCTTTCAAATTAAGGGCAACCAATTATTCCATTAGTTCATATGTTTGCTTGCTTCCTGTTTCCAGGGATCTAAGCGAGTTGTGACTACACCAAGGGAATTGTTGATAATAGAAGTCTCCAAATTTTAGAGCCCCTTCTATTAAGGATGGAACATTCCAAGCATGTTTTCCTCTCACCTTCAAAATATTTTTTATGAATCACTTGCTTCCACTAATAATTTTGTTCTGTAATAAGTCTCCACAAGGAATTTTCTTCTAGAGTTAGATTCATTAGGGGATAATCTATGATTCATAGCCCACCATGAATATTTGGAGTTCTCGTTATCGACCAATTAAATAGATGGAATATTTTGGAGTTTGATTTTCCACCTTCCCACATAATTTTCTATTTCTTTAGCCATTACTAGATGGACCCCAGTTGAATAAAGAATGGAAAATAATTGGAATAGGGGAAGAGTTGATCGAACTGTTTTTAACGAAACCCAACACCCTACCAAATTTAACCATTATCCTCCCCACTATGACATTTTCACTTTAAAGTTAGAAAGTAGAGGAAGCTAGTATTGATGAGGGAATGTTTTAAGATTTATATCTATTCCCAAATATTTAATTTTAGTATAGGCTTCAATGATTTTAAACTCAGGAGTTCAAAGAAGTAAACATTGAATCAACCTCTCAGTATTCCAAGTATAAATTTGACTTTTATCTGTGTTTATAAGACCTCCAAAAGTAGTGACAAATTTTTTTAATATAATTTGAATGTGAATGCAATAAGAACTAAAGCTCCCCTTAAAAGCAGAGTATCGTAAAAAAATTAAGAGTGATTTATATTTTTATCCCTCTCATATAATATACCTGAGAGAAATCCCACTTTTCTTTCATACTCTAATTTTATACTTAAGGAATCTGCCACAATGATGTATGAGATAGGAGAAAGAGGGAATTCCTGTCTTAAACCCCTAGAGACTTTGAAAAACTAATAGATGTTCAATTTACTAGGGAGGAAATCCAAGGGCTTTCAATACACGTAGTTATAAATTTTATAAACTTGTTCTTATACCCAAATGTTTTAAGAACCACAAAAAAATGGTGTTTTACCTTGTCATATGCATCGGCCATATCCAATTTAATTATCATTCCATTGCTCCCTACTTTTTCTAGAGTGCATAGCTTCTTGAACGAGTATTATGTTGTCACTTTTTTTCTTTTTCCAAAAAATCCTCGGTTTTCAAAAATCAACTTCAGAATAAAATATTTTAGGCATGTAGCTATTATTTTGAAATTATTTTGTAGGAAAAATTACATGGAGAGATGGACTTACCTTCTCAAACACTAGTCCCAAAAATTTGAAAAGGAAGAATTGATTTCTCCTCCTATTTTGGAATTTTTTTTTCACATAATCAATCATTCTATAAAGATAAAAAATTATTATGTGCCAACACTTTTGATAAAATTTGGTTGAAAATCCATCTTGCCCAAGCGCCTTATATAGTTCAAAGGAACAAATCATTTTCCAAATTTCCTCCTCTGTGACTAAACACATCAATATTGAGTTGTCTTCCTTTGAAACCATCTACATGATATGTTCTAGCATTCACTTATATGACCTTAGCTAGTATTATTCCCTATTCTACATACAGTTTCCCACAATGATTGAGGGTTGTCTCTTTAATTTTTCATATGAACATATAGCCTCCCCATTTACCACAATTGGTTTCACATTGTTCCTCCATAATCTCATATTGGCTTGGTTATGAAAGAACTTGGTATTTCTGTCTCCGAAATTGAGTCACGAGCTTCTAAATTTTAGTGTTCATAGTCCTCTACAACGCTTAACGTTTTATGGAGTAATTAAATTCCTAGTTTTCTTCTTGTAATATGTCCTATGTGATTGCTTCATGTTCCATCCTCCAGTGTATCTCGTTTAATTTTGATTTATGAAATACGACATCTTTATCACGATAAATATATCCTTTCTTAACCCATAATTTAAGAGTCAAATTAATTTCCTTGATTTTATGTTCCCATTGAATGAACATTAGAGATCCAATTACCCATTTGCACCAGGCTTTAGATACTATTTTGAAAAATATTTAAGCTTTAATCCATTGTGGATTGAACCTAAAGGGGAGGGGCCCATAATATTCTTAAGGATAGAACATTAAAAGAATTTACCTATGGTCCAATCCACTACATGCAAGGGTTTGTGAAGAAAAGGAGAACCATTGCTCCAAAAAATTACTGCCAACCAAATACCTATCCGGCCTTGCCGCAATGTGCCTAAGTCCCATTCCTTTATTATTCCATTTATATTCATTTTTACTAGGCTTAATATCTATTAAATCCCATAGGGAAATAAAATCCTATATACACTCTCTGATGGCGTTCCAAACACTACTTCCTCCAACTATATTTATTTTTACTAGGCTTAATATCTATTATGTCCAATAAGAAAATAAAATATTCCATGCACTCTTTGAAGGGATTTTGAATAAGACTTCCTGCTTTTTTTTATTCCATTGATGGATAGTGGTATTAGAATCACCCCCAAAAATGTTATTTGTCCAAAATTACAAAGCGTACCAACAAATTGATTCTTCTTGGTAAGCAAGAGGCATATAAACATTTATGACATTGCATACCTTTTTTGCAGGAAGATGAAGAAGATGAATTTATAACCAATGAAGGTTTTATTATTACTTATGAAGCACCTAAAATACTGAGGAGGACCAAAGGATGCACAATCAGATATGGCTACAAAAACGTTGCTTCCCCACCATATGCTGCTACTTTTACAATGGACATCATGTTAACCCATTTTTGTCTCTTGGAGGAGGAGGATTTGAGATTTTTCTTGGTTTTCTAAGATTCAAATTTTTGAGATTTTCTTTTTACTTCTGAGCCCCCTGTAGTTCTAGAAGACCAATTTAATAATTTACTTATGGATTTCGAGACTCCCCCTTAAGAAGTATTTGAACCACTTTGCTTCCTTGTGGTTCATTGGCCTCTAATTAAAATACATTCAATAGTTGGCTCAATCTCCATTTCCCTATATTTGTATGCTTGTTCATTCCAAATTTATTTGTTGGTTTTCATTCCTACATTTTTGGCAACTCTTCCACCACCTATTTCTTTTCTATTCTCTCCTTTTAATCTTTCATCTCTTGATCCAAAGAAGAGGGACCCTAGAGGATTTTTAAAAGATGTGGGAGATAGGTAGACCTCCTCATTTATTCAAGAACATTATTGTTCTTATTTTAGGTCAACACCTCTTCTAGTGGAGGAATTTCTTTTGACGATACTGAATCTTTCATTTTTTTCAAAGCTTAAAGGGATTTTTTGACAGTGTTGGAAATCCATCAACCAAGGGGGTATTCCCAATGAAAAGTACCAATTAGACTTCGCACCATTTGGTAAGGATCCATTCCATAAATAAAGACTAGTTGTCGTATTTTCTTAAATACATGCCTTGGCTACGATGTTCAACACAAGAGAGTAATTCACATGTACTTTTAGATGAACAAGTGAGTATGCCTTTTGGAATGTTTAGCTGCATAATGTATCAAGGTTCTTCCACCAAAAGGGTAAATAAAAGTGAGACTTTAGAAGACAAGTAATAGTATTAATATAGTAAAGAAACATGAGCATATACATATGAATGAATCATTGGACTACTAGCGAAATAGTTCACGTAGAAGCAACTATTGTTAAAACACATACAAAAAACCTTCAATAAGATAAGTACCAAAGCCACTCAAATAGTTCAATTTCCTTATTACAGATGAAAATAACATACATCACAAAAATTCAAAGAATAGTCTTACAATATTTACGACATATGCATCAAAAAGTGTTGGCTTAATGAGCTTCGAAATCAAGTAAAATTTTCAAGATAAATTAGTAAATTGAACACCACTAGCCCCAATAGTGGAGCGTTACAACAACCACTTTCTCCTCCAAAAGAAAAATCTTCCTCTCTAATGCCTGGTAGGAGGATCCAAGGTAAACATTTCTTTACATGAGCGATGAGGGTGTATATATACCAAATGGGGTGATCATTCACCTCCCTTGTGGCTCTTGGATTTCCCTCATGACTGTTTTACTTCTCTATGACACTTTGACTCCTTAATGTATTTTCACATTCTATGGATGACTCTTGGACTTCCAATTTACATTATATGTTTTCAATATTGAATTTACATAATCCAAAAATGATGTGGAAAATGATGACTCGTGAAAGACATGACATGAAACTAATGACATGGAATGCAAGATGATAAGGAAATTTCAGGTCATTATTTGTTGTTGCTTTCTTTGTGTCTCCTGAAAGATTTAAAATGTTCTTCTTCTTCCTCCTCCATAAGGCTTGAAGGTAGGGATTCTTCAATGTGATCTTGATTTCTAGATGTTGTTGCAATTTGGTGTCCATTTCTCTTCCTTGATTGATCCAGTTTTCTTAACAGCTAAAAAGGTGTCTTCTAACAGAGTCTCCTTCTTCATCTCATTCATCATCATCCTGTCATAACATGCTTCATGACGACCACTGAATAAGCTGGAGAAGACTGACAAGCTAGGAGATAGGTTCAGGAATTGTGCAGTTGAGTAGTTGAATAGGTTAAGGGCCAGGATTGAGCCTTGAGACTACATAGTGCGCAGTTCAGGAAATTTAGGGCAAGTCATCTGTGCAGTTAAGGGCCTTAAGGGGTCAGCTTGAGAAATTTGGGCTTGAATATGCCAAATGCACAGTTTCGGTGGGACAAAGGCGAAGGGATTGTGTAGTTGCATAGCTCAAGAGGTCAAGGGCCAAGATTGAGCCTTGAGACTGAGAAATGTGTAGTTCGGGAAGGCCATGGAAAGATAACTGCACAATTGAGGGGCTCAAGGTTTCAAGTTTGGGGCTTGAGCCTTGAGGTTGCCCACTTTCTAGTTTTGGAGGGCCAGAGGCCTAGGGGTTGTGGAGTTCATGGCCTCAATTTTTAGGCTTGATGCTTGAGAATTTGCAGTGTGCAGAGGAGACTAACAAAAGGCAGGGAATGCAAAGTTTTGGAGCTCAAGGGGTGGGACTGAGAAATAAGACTATGCAATGCGCATTTTTGGAAGGTACAGACTATGCATTGCACAATTTCAAGAGGAAAGGTTAAAGCTTGAGGACTAGGACTGTGCAATGCATTGTTCAAGAAGGATGAGTGAGGTAAATTTGATCAGGAAGGTATTTTTATGGATTTGGCTAAGTTTTGGATCAGTGAGACCAAAGTAAAAAAAAGTAAAACTTGAACATAATCACACACTATAACAATTGAAGACATAACATTGATCACTTAGAAAACATGAACATCATACTTCCCTCAATGCGATGACTCTCCCCAAGTGCGACACAAAAGGTACATTTTGCAACGATGGTGACAACACTTATGCGACAGTGCTTAAATTTTTTAGAATGAGTGTGATACATGTCTACATGATAATAATGACTCATTAGCACCAAGTTTACCCTTTGAAACAAAACAAAACCACATATGTATGATGATAAATGCTTGTCATGCTTAAAGCGACACTTGCGACAGTAAGAGGAAGTGAAAACGACACTTGAAAAATATAAATGACATTGAAAATGACACATTTCAGGGCAAATATAACATGAAAACGACGCTTATAAAAGTGAAACCAAGCAAAATTGATAGTCGTAAAAAAGAAACATCGTGCTACCGGAATTTCCAGTAGCATTCCAGATTTTTCTCTGTTACATGTTTTTACCGAAATTTCAAGCAGCATTTGTTTTAACTGAATTTTGACACCTGTCAGCAAGTTTTTCTGAACCAGTTAAGGATGGATAAGAACCCCTAACCAAATGGATAATAATAGTGATGGTGAGAGGTGGCTATGAGGTTTTTGGAGGTCTTATTAAATTAAGCTAAATGGTTATTAAATACCCAAGACACAAGGAGATAATTCAACAGGAAAATGGCAGCATAATAGCACACTCAACATTCCGGCCCAGAATTCTTCTCTTCTTCTTTCTCCATCTGTCCTTTCTATTAGATTTTGACGAGATAAGGTTGTAATGTATTTTGACATCTATGTTATGTTAGAATTAATGTTTCCTTATTTTTCGAAGAGATGGAGTTGGTTACTCTCTTGCTATATATAACACTTGTAAATACTATTTCCATGTTGGATGTTAGTATACCTAAAGACTGAATATAATAATAATAAAAATTTGCTTCATGCTGGAGGATTTTGTGACTCATGGAACATCTAATGTGTGGTGTGTATCTTTTCTTTGTTAATTTCTTCTAAAATATGGTTTGCAGCAACTAGTAATATGTGAGTGATAATTTGTTAAAGGATTTAACAATAAATTATCTGCTTTTAGTTTTCTGCAAGTTACATGTGTGTTATAGAACATGGCAGTGAAGATTTCATAAAGGATTTGTGGAATAATTTATACATGCAATCTATTTTCTGAATGTTGTTTTACTTTTCATAAACAATTTTTGTGTAAAGAGCCATCATCATAGCCGTGTGACTGATTTAGGATAGGAATATTTCCTGAAATACGTACCATCTATTCATTTTCTTCCACTTGTATACTCTGCTCCCTGTACTTCCTTTTACCCACACAATTTATACTTGCCACAAATTTCCAAATGCATGAAAGTCTTAAAGAACATTAAATCATTTCAAAATATTTGAGAAAGCCATCCCACCACTCAAGCAACCCCTTTAAAATTTGAAATGAACTATGATGTGTAAGTCTTACTCCTTAAGCAGCCAAGGAGTGACTTCTTAGGCTAACACAAAGCAATGGAAAGGCTTCGCCGAACCGCGGAACAAGGGGCAAAGAAAAAGTGTGGCAACTCAGAACAACACCACAAAGCCAAAGAAGCACACGAGGAAGTTGTGTGAATTTCATAACAACTCCACTCACAACACACGCAAGTGTGAGATCAAACAGTTGTTGGTGGTCGAATTGAAGGCATCCAAATCAGATGCATGTTCCCAGTGCCACCATTTCCACCACCAAGATCCAGAAGAAGGAACCCCAAGATTCGGAGGAGGGGGAGTGCCTCTTCCATTCCCAATTTTGGGTGAAGGGTTATTCACTGCAATTCCTTATTGATAGCGGAAGCCAAAAGAACCTCATTTCAGGAGAGGTTGTGAAGCAACTCAACCTATTGACCATAACACACTCGTAGCCGTATACTATCAAGTGGCTTCACCAAAGATGATATCTCTGTGTCCGCCAATAGTGTCTCCTTCCGCACAGCATCAAGCCCTTCACAGATGAGGTATTGTGTAATGTCGCTCCTCTGACATGTTTGATGTATTATTAGGCAGACCATACTTTTGGAAGCAACATGTTGTGTATGAGTCTAGGCCTCGTTCTATTATTTTTACTTTTGGAAATAATTTGTACAGGATACTAGAGGTACTACCGCCTTCCGCTATCTCTTTGAGTACTGCAAAGAAATGTAGTAAGATTATTTCCCAAACCATGAAATTTGTTTTCATTACGATTCGCCAACAGGGAAAGAAGAAGATTATGGTTGCAACCTCCAAACAAGGCTCCCCTACGTGGCAGCAACAGATCGACAAAGGCGTGGAGGAATATAACGAAATTTTCTCCTCACCCACAGAGGTTCCTCTACACTATCAGGTCAAGCACTCCATTGATTTGACCCCAGGCACGCCGTTTCCTAATGTTTCCATACCTTATGCATCCACAAAAATAGAATCCACACATGGACTGCCTAAGGTTGATAAAGCAACCAAATTTATTGAACACATTCATCACATCCACCAACAGGTTCATGAAATTTCAGACAGAGCCAATGTTAAGTACAAGCAGCGACAATATCAACATCAGGTGCCACACAACTTCTAGGTGGGTGACAAAGTGTGGCTACATTTGCAGAATGAGTGCCTCGTTGGACCCCATCGCAAGCTTTTCCCGCTCCAATATGGGCCATACACCATCACCAAGGCTATAGGGGACAATGCCTTCAAGCTCAGTATTCCACCATTCCTTGGTCTGCACCTAGTTTTCAATGTGGACAACATTTGGCCCTAATTTCCACCTCTATTGGACACATCCAACATGGAAGAACAACTCACACCAACAGAATTAAACCCAGAATGCATGGAACAAGCCACCACTAATTCAATCATGGATACATTGATCAAGAACACCTGAAAACAAAGGATCTAGCTATATCGAGTTGTCAAAGCATGCCAACACCTTCACCAACGCAAGTGGCTCACCAAGGACCAAGTTTAGTAGAAGTTTCCTCATCTCATGGCGGAACTCAACGCGATGGGGACCATTGCTTCCTAAGGTGGGAGGAATGATCCAAGTGGATATTGGTGGCCACTTTCCTATTCCACTTGGACCCCCACCATTGTTTCTTTCAAATTTTTAGTTTCCTTAATTGTAGCACATATTACTATTTTTAGCAGTTTTTCGGGTCCTAAACTTTCAGAGTCGTTTTAAGGCCCTAAATGATTTTTTTTTGGGAAAACTAGGATCTACATCAATCATGAACCGATGTTTCTCACTCAAGTTTTATATTCCTCGGATATACCTTTCTAACGAGGTATTGTGTGTGTCAAACGAAGATCGTATGCCAAAGTTACGTCCCAGAGAAGTTGATGTACCAATTTACCCAAACAGGGCCCATAGTTTTGGCGCTTCATCTCCTAGGGTTAGGTTTTTGGATGTTTAGGATTTTCCTTTCTTTCCCAATAATAAATAGGCCTTCAAGCCTCATTGTAACTCAGTTTAGAGGCGTGTAGCTTCCACATCTCTTCTCAGAGATAAGATACCAGTGCCCTAGCTAGTTTATTTGCATTATGTCTATAAGCATATTTCAATTCTTTGATATTAATGAAATTAAGTGTTGTTTCTGCTGCATCTTTGTATTTATGGTTATATGTGTGTTCTATTTCTTTCCTGCATAAATCTGGATCAGTGGTATCAAAGCGGTCTTCTCTTTCTCTGTTTTTCTTTGCATGTCCCCAACGAGGTCAGGGTACAAGGAGTTAGGGCTCGATTTGGTTGAACCCTTGAAAGATCAGCCTTGCAAACCCCGACAGCCTCCCATGGCGAACGAAAATAAAGACGAGGGAGCATAATCAAAATATTTCTCGAGGAGGCCCTCGATAAACAAAGGAACGTGATGATGGATAACTTTTCTCAGATCCTTCAACAACTGCCCATGTGTGGCGCATCTGCATCCAACAACCATTGTGGAGGCGCCACTCCTTTCAAGGTACATTTCAACTTTGACATTCCTATATTTGAAGGCCAGATAGATGCAGATGTTGTAGATATATGGTTGCTCGGTCCGTGATTTTGCCGACCGACAAAATATTACTTTTTTCACTCCTCAAAGCCACCTCCCATGTTAAAGACTGGTGGGAAACCTACTGTGAGCAAAAGGAATCGACAAAACCCTCTTTGTTCTCGACTGCACACACTTGGAATTCATCCCGAGACGCCATCAAAGAACAATATTACCCGATGGGGAGCTATGAGGACAATTACATCCAATTGAACATGCTGTGACAACAAAGGGATCAAGGTGTGCACGAGTTAAAGAATTTGTTCCATACCCTGCACACAAAATTGGGTATTAAAGATTCAGAGAAACATTTGGTTCTCAAGTACCGCAGCTATTTGCATAGATAAATTTAGGAGGAAATGGATTTCCTCAACATTAGCTTGCTTGTCATGACATATTGCTATACTACGAAGATCAAGCAGAAATTTAAGCAGAAGAAGCGAGACTTTGGATCCGCGAATCCGAAGCCAGGCAAAGGTGCACGCGAACCGCAAAACAAGGGGCGAATCCAAAGCAGGGCGACTCAGAATAACACCACAAATCCGAAGAAGGACAGGGGGAAATGGTGTGAATTTCATAATAGCTCCACTCAGAACACAAGTGAGTGTCAGACCAAACACTCGTTGGTGGCCGAACTGAAGGTATCTGCATCAAATGCATGTTTTGATTCTAAGTCGGAAACAAACAATGGGAATGAAAAAGGGAAGAAAAAAATTGATGTGGAACACAGTGCCACTGTTGCCACCACCAAGATCTAAAAAGAGGAACCTGAAGATCCAGAGGAGGGGAGTGCCTCTTCCATTCCCAAATGTGGGTGAATGGATCTCCAATGTGATTCCTTGTCGATAATGGAAGCCAAAAGAACCTCATTTCAACAAAGGTCATGAAGCGGCTCGGACTACCGATCATAACACACCCGCAGCCGTATGCGGGTGGGTGCACCAAGGAAGAGATATATTTGTCTGCCAGGAGTGTCGTCTTCCGTACAACATCAAGCCCTTCACGGATGAGGTACTGTGTGACATTGCTCCTCTTGATAGTTCTGATGTATTATTAGGCCAACTATACTTGTGGAAGTGACATGTTATGTATGATTCTAGACCTCATTATGTTATTATTACTTTGGGTAATAAGTTGTACAAGATACCGGAGATAGTACTGTCTTCCGCTATCTCTTTGAATATTGCAAATAAATGAAGTAAGATTATTTCCAAAACTAGGAATTTTTTTTCATTACGATTCGCCCACAAGGAAAGAAGAAGATTATGGCTACAACCTCCAAATAGGGCTCCTCTGTGTGGCAGACGTGGAGGAATATAAGGACATTTTATCCTCACTCACAGAGGCTCCTCTACACTATCAGGTCAAGCACTCCATTAATCTGACCTCGGGTGCACCGCTTCCTCATGTTTCCATACCTCATGCAACCACACAAACATAATCAACATATGTACTTTTTGAGGTTGATAAAGCAACCAGATCTATTGAATGCATTCAACACATCTGCCAACATGTTCATGACATATTGGACAGAGCCAATGCTAAGTTCAAGCAGGGACATGATCAACATGATCAGGTGCCACACAATTTCCAGGTGGGAGACAAAGTGTGGCTACATTTGCAGAAGGAGTGCCTTGTTGGACCCCACCACAACCTTCGCCTGCTCTGATATGGGCCATACACCATCACCAAGGTTGTAGGGGACAATGCCTTCAATCTGAGTATTCCACCATTCCTTGGTCTGCACCTAGTGTTCAATGTGGACTGCCTTCGGCCCTACTTTCCACCTATACTAGACACATCCAACATGGCAGAACAACTCACACCAACAGATTTAAACCCAAACTGCATGGAACAAGCCACCATTAATCTGATCATGGATACATCGATCAAGAACACCCGACAACAAAGGATCCAGCTATATCAAGTTGTCAAAGCATGCCAACACCTTCACCAAGGCAAGTGGCTCACCAAGGACCAAGTTTAGTAGAAGTTTCCTCATCTCATGGAGGAACTCAACGCGATGGGGACCATTGCTTCCTAAGGGGGTAGGAATGATCCAAGTGGATATTGGTGGCCACTTTCCTATTCCACTTCGACCCCCACCATTGTTTCTTTTAATTTTTCAGTTTCCTTAATTGTAGCACATATTACTATTTTTAGCATTTTTTCGAGTCTTAAACTTCCGGAGTCGTTTTAAGGCCCTAAACGACATTTTTTTTTGGAAAACTAGGATCTACATCAATCATGAACTAATGTTTCTCACTCAAATGTTGTATTCCTCGGATATACCTTTCTAACGAGGTATTGTGTGTGTCAAACGAAGATCGTATGCCAAAGTTACGTCCCCGAGAAGTTGATGTACCAATTTACCCAAACAGGGCCCATAGTTTTGGCGCTTCATCTCCTAGGGTTAGGTTTTTGGATGTTTAGGGTTTTCCTTTGTTTCTCAATAATAAATAGGCCTTCAAGCCTCATTTTAACTCAATTTAGAGGCATGTAGCTGCCACATCTCTTCTCAAAGATAAAATACCAGTGCCCTAGCTAGTTTATTTCCATTATGTCTGTAAACATATTTCAATTCTTTGATATTAATGAAATGAAGTGTTACTTTTGTTGCATCTTTGTATTTATGGTTATATGTGTGTTCTATTTCTTTCCTGCATAAATTTGGATCAGTGGTGTCAAAGCGGTCTGCTCTTTCTCTGTTTTTCTTTGCATGTCCCCGACGAGGTCAGGGTACACGGAGTTAGGGCTCGATTTGGTTGAACCCTTGAAAGATCAGCCTTGAAAACTCCGACAACCTCCCATGGCGAACGAAAATAAAGACGAGGGAGCATAATCAAAATATTTCTCTAGGAGGCCCTTAAGAAACAAGGGAACGTGATGATGGATAACTTTTCCCGGATCCTTCAACAACTGCCCATGTGTGGCACATTTGCATCCAACAACCATTATGGAGGCGCCACTCCTTTAAACGTACAATTCAACTTTGACATTCCTATATTTGAAGGCCAGATAGATGCAGATGTCGTAGATAGATGGTTGAATTTGTTGGAAGGCTATATCTTGGTCCATGATTTCGCCGACTGAGAAAAGATTATTTTTTCACTCCTCAAAGCCACCTCCCATGTCAAAGACTTGTGGCAAACCTACTGTGAGAAAAATGAAGAGACAAACCCCTCTTTGTTCTCAGCTGCACACACTTGGAATTCATCATGAGACGGCATCAAGGAACAATATTACCCGATGGGGAGCTATGAGGACAATTACATCCAATTGACCATGTTGCTATAATAAAGGGATCAAGGTGTGCATGAGCTGAAGAATTTGTTCCATACCCTGCACACAAAGTTGGGTATTAAAGATTCATAAAAACATTTAGTGCTCAATTACCGCAGCTGTTTGCACAGATACATTTAGGATGAAATCGATTTCCTCAACATTACCTTGCTTGGCATGACATATCGATATGCCGCGAAGATCAAGTAGAAATTTAAGCAAGAAGCGAGACTTTGGATCCGCGAATCTGAAGCTAGGGAAAGGCGCACCCGAACTGCAAAACAAGGGGCAAATCCAAAGCAGGGCGACTCAAAATAATACCACAAATCCAAAGAAGGACAGGGGGAAGTGGTGTGAATTTCATAATAGCTCCACTCAGAACACAAGTGAGTGTCAGACCAAACACTCATTGGTGCCCGAACTGAAGGTATCTGCATCAAATGCATGTTTTGATTCTAATTCGGAACCAAATAAGGGGAATGAAAAAGGGAAGAAAATAATGTAGAAATTAGCTGAATAAATCACTTATTCACTGAAGATTAACCTGGTCATATATCAATTTCGAATTGCATACATAACACATAACCTTCTTCTACAGTTAATTGTCACATGCGGAAATAATATAGAAGCAATCGCACATCAAATCAATCACACATTAACTCAGTATGTATGGGGAAAGCCTATAGCTGAAAACCCCGCAGCTATTGTGTATATTATAATGGAGAAATCATGTAACAATCATAGTACAAAAACTCTTTACAAGCTCTCATGCACTACCTCCCATGCTGCACACTATCAAGCTAGATCTAGCAAATCACTTGCTCCAATCCTTAGCCACTTGATAGCCAACCTTGATTGCGTATTTTAATGCTAGGTGATGGCCTCCTTATATAGATAAACCACCAGCCTAAACTTTGCAATACTCATAGCTTACTCCACCCATCTATGTGTTGCAAATAGCAACAGTATAGTTACAACTGATAGCTAACTCTACCCTTTCATCTATCTCTTTCACTGGTCTTCACTGAACTGATCATGCACTGTAGTGAACTGAAGTGTTCTTGAGTTGACTAATCAGTTAATATTTAGTAAATTAAATATTATTTAATTTACTCCACTCATATCTAGTTGATTAGTTAGTTTAACTAATCCCAACTAGTTCAACTAAAACAAACAGAACACAACTCCACTATCTGTCCCGTTAACTCCTCCAAACTTCTGCCACTGAAGTCTAACTGAAGTAAACCATGCAAGATGCCATCAAACCCTAGGAACCACGTGATTCCTTGTGTCAGTTGCATGAGCCACCTCCATGACTCAAACTGAAGTGCGCCAAGAGAGTAAACTGCTGCTTATAGTCAAAATATTATTAAGGGTAAATAATATTTGACTTCCATATTTTTAGGAGATCAGTCTAAAAATAGCCTGGGTCCTAAAAATTAGGGTCTCATCTATTTTTACCGACATGTCGCATACTTCAAGAATCTCTAAGTAGAATTCCCAAATTATACTCCGTATGTCTAAAAATAGACATAGTCTAAAAATAGACTTTGCGCCAGAATTTGCCTGCGGGCCCACTTAGTGAAGGCGACTTCATTTCACTAAGCTCCATCATCTTACTGCATTCTCAACACTCCCTCTCAGCAAGATATGGATTATCTCAACCTTATCCCGCTCTCGTGGAATTCGAACTTTGTTCTCGTGAGCGCTGCCAGATGTTCGCATCCCGATCCTCCGTGGGAACATATGAAAGCATCATGATCCTCCGCGAAACCAATCGATGTGATGGTACCCGATGTCGATATGTTTGGACCTATCATGAAAACTCTGATGTCGGAGATTTCATGTACCGGTTATCACGCATCACCGTAGGCTCCAAATGCAACCCAACAAACCCTCGCGAGGATCTTCTCATCCAAATAGCCTCACATGCAACCTAAACTTGCCGCCATGTACTTACTTCGCTTAACCGGAAAAGGCCGGATCTCTCGTCTCATTGCATCAGGAAACTGCTGTCACCCAATAAGCCGAAACTCCCTTGCGCTCCCTTTCCTGGGCCTCTGCTGGACTCTGCCCAATCTGCATCAGTGAAACCAGAAAGCTTCACTCCATCCTCCTGTCTGTACCATAGACCATATCCCGATGT